>ML318186.1:0-83600 GCA_005239505.1 Nicotiana paniculata
ATTAACTACAACAAGAACGTAGTTGAACAAATAGAGATTAATCAATCAATCGAAACTATATTATTATCACAATAATTTCATCCCCCAACGGGTTCCACAAGAAATTAGCTAAACATGTTCAAAAGAATCAAATCTAAAAATAACTTGCATAATTAAACTACAAAGTAATGAAGAAAATCTGTACAAATTGATGTCTTGTCGTTCGAATCCCTCTAATCCTTCGATCCTCTTTAAGTTGTGTTTAGGGGTCTATTTATATGTTTAGGACAAACCCTAAACGTGTAGGAGACTTCTATTCCAACCGGGAGACACTTAAACTCTTCAAAAACTCAAAATTGACCGGAACAGGGGCCTGGCGTTTGGGCCCAAACGCCCCCCTAAGGCCAGGGCAGACCTGGCCTTTGGGCTCTAAGGCCCCCCTAACGTCGGGGGCTGCCTGGCTTTAGGGGCCAAACGCCTGGATAAGGCCAGGGTGTTCCCTCTTCGCCTCTTAAGCGTATATTCAACGTATTTGCATCCATTTAGCTCGGTTTCCATCTCCAATTCACCTACACATGAAATAANGATAACATTTCATTTCTTGTCTTATGATTTCCCCTTAAGGTGGAATTAGAACGATTCCTAAGCCCACACCTTTTTGAAGAACCATCGGTACATAAAATCCAAGTCCCTGGATTAGATTTGGTAAATGCCTGTAGTTCCTTTTCCACTTCGGGAACTAAATTCGTGCTGAAATATTCTACGAAGTCTGCTAAAACCTACGATTTTATTGCAGTTCTGAGCTGATATATGATATCATACTCATTGGGTTCCATTGCCCATTTAACTAATCTACCATATAGTTCTTGTTTATGCAATATATTCCTCAGGGGAAAGTAGTTATTACAGAAATAGGATTACATTGGAAATAAGGTCTCATCTTTCTAGATGCCATGATTAACGCTAAAGCAAATTTTTCCAAATGGGGATACCGTGTATCAGCATCTAGCAAGTGATTACCACCACTTCCGACACAACAAGATAAATGAGTAGCCTTTATCCGTCTTTTGGTTTGATTGGAAAAGGCGGTTTTGACAAATACAATTTTAGGTCCTTGAGGGATTGTTGGAATTAATCAGTCCATCCAAACAAATTCACTTTTTCAATACTGAAAAGAATTTAAAACTCTTTTCTGATGATTTTGATATAAACCTCCCAGGGCGGCTATTCTTCCTGTTAATCTCTGCACTTTTTTTTGCTTGTGAATACATCTTGCATTTCCTCGATAACTTTGATTTGTGCAGGATTCACTTCAATACCTTTATTAGAAACAAGAAAGCCTAAAAACTTACCTGAAGCCACGCCAAAAGCATATTTTTCTGGATTTAACTTCATATTATATTTGCGGAGAATCTTGAAAGTGTCTGACAAGTGTTGAAAATGATCTTCCGCCTGTGCATACTTGACCAGCATATCGTCAATCTAGACTTCCATATTTTTCCCCAAATGTTCTTGAAATATTTTAGTCACCAATGTTTGGTATGTGGCTCCCACATTTTTTGAACCAAACGACATGACTTTATAACAGTAAGTCCCCCTGTCTGTGATAAATGAAGTTTTTTTTCATCTAAAGGGTCTATCTTTATTTGGTTATATCCTTAATATGCATCTAAAAACTGAAAAGCTCATGTCCTGCGGTAGAGTCAATTAGTTGATCTATGTGCGGCAAAGGAAATGAATCTTTAGAACAAGCCTTATTTAAATCAGTATAATCTATACAAACTCGTCATTTTCCATTATTTTCGGGAACTACCATAGTATTAGCTAACCAGTTAGGGTACTTTATCTCTCGTATCAACCCAATTTTAAAAGCGTTTGTACCTCATCTTGGATTACTTGATTTTTGATGGATCCTTGCTTCCTCTTCTTTTGCTTGACAGGCAAATATGATGGGTCCTCATTAAGTTATTGTGGGTCATCACTTGTGGAGGTATACCTGTAATATCTAAATGCGATCAAGCAAAGAAATCTGCTTTAGCTTGTAAAAATTTAATTAACTTACCCTTCATTTGTGGGCATAAATTTGCTCAGACGTGAACTTTTTTGTTTGGCCAGTGTGTAAACACCACTATAGCTTCGAGTTCTTTAGTAGTTGTCTTAATATTTCATTTTCTTCTAGCTCTTGAATGACATCAGGTCTTGAATCAACGCCAGTCTATCCTGGTATGCCTTCAGTTGAGGTCTTTGCATCAACATCCTCAACCGAGTGTTGTAGTTTCCATTTTGCATCTGTATCATTAGTTAGCGTTCTCGAAACTACCACCGAGTTGATATTCCTTTAAGCTTATTGATCTCCATGGATTTGATAGATCCCCCACGGTGAAGGAAATTTGATAACTTGATGTAAAGTAGATGCGACGACATCCATATCGTGAATCCACAATCTTACAAGAATTATATTATATGCCATGTCCACAGCTATTACCTGGAAGTTCATATCCTTTACAACTCCTTCTACAAACATAGTGGCTACCCCTTTTGTAATAATATTTGTATTATCAAACCTGGACAAAAATGGTGCCTTTGGAACCACTTTGTCATTAACTTGAATTTTTTTCACCACCCTTATTAAAATGATGTTCAGTGAACTACTCGATTAATCAAAACTCATTTTACGTTAGTATCAGGTACAAGTAAAGATATTAATGTAACGACCCGACCAGTCGTTTTGAGAATTTAAGCTTCGTTCGGTGAAATAAGGTCTTTAACAACTTCATATTATGTATATTGACTTGCGTACATGGTTGAATTCAGTTACCGAATGATTCGAAGTCGAATTGGAAGAAGGACTGTTGTTGTGGAAGTTTAAATGGTAAAGTTTTGACCGAAATTTGACTTTTTATGTAAACGGCCCCGAAACGAGTTATGGATGATGTCAGCAGCTTCGTATGGTGATTTTGGGCTGAGGAGTGCGTCCGGAATGTGTTTTCGAGGTCTGTGGTAGATTTAGGCTTGAATTGGCTAAAGTTAGATTTTCGGCGATTTTGGCCGATAGGTGAAATCTTGATATCGAGCCCGGAATGGAATTCCAGAAGTTCCTGTAGGTTTGTAGTGTCATTTGTGACCTGTGTGTCAAATTTGAGGTCATTCGAGCTAGTTTTGACGTGTTTCGGCATCGGTTGTGGATTTTGGAAATTTCATAAGTTCTTAGGCTTGAATCCATGCATAATTGGCAATTTTGATGTTATGTGATGTGTTTTGAAGGCTCGACTAAGTTTAGATAAGGTATTAGGACTGGTTGGTAAGTTTGGTTGAGGTCCCGGGGGGCTCGGGGATGTTTCGGATGCTCAACGGGATGATTTTGGGCTTAGAAACCAACTGAAGCATTGTTGGTTCTGGTGTTTTGCACATGTGGATGGGGCGTCGCAGGTGCGGTGGAGGGCGTCGCAGGTGCAGTTTTGGTCAAGGGAAGACAGGCTCGTAGGTGCGGCCGGGGTTCCGCAGGTGCGGAGCCGCAGATGCGGCCCAGTGATCGCAGGTGCGGCCCCAACTCATTTAGTGAGTTTTCGCACCTGCGATGTATTTTCCGCAGGTGCAGTCCAATTAGCCGCAGATGAGGTCATTGCTGGGCAGAGAGTTTATATTCGAGGGTTTGCTCATTTTCACTCCAATTTTGATTTTGAGCTCGGGAGAAGGCGATTCTTTGACGGGTTTTCAGAGCAATCTTGCGAGTAACGATTTCTTACTCAAATTTGGTTTTATTGCATTAATCTATTGTGGTTTTCCTCATTTAATCAAGTAGTTTGAGAGTAAAAGTTTGGAAATGGGAGAAAAAGTTCCCCAATTGAAAATCCGAGATTTGAGTGAGATTTTGACGTCAGATTTTGATGATTCTTGTTTGAATGTTCTCATAAATGAGAGGGTGTTCATAATTTGTAAATTTTACCCGATTCCGAGACGTGGGCCCGGGGGACTTTTTGGGCAATTTTCCTAATCTCTTGTCTTAGCTTCGAATTTATTAGTTAAACTAGTTTCTTGTAGTATTTTTTACACGATGCTATTGATATCATTAGATTTGAACCATTTGGAGTCGGATATGCGTGGCAAGAACGTGATTTCAAGTTTGATTTGAGCGGTTGAGGTAAGTATCTTGCCTAACCTTGTGTGGGGGAAATACCACTTAGGATATGAGTCTTCTATGTTGATTGTAATCCATGTACGCGAGGTGACGAGTTTGTACTTGGACTTATTTGTAGAAGGTTGACCTTTTAGGATTCTTAGGTCCTTATATTCAAATTGTATGAAGTTGATCCTAATACGCTTGAGTCCTTATCTGGTAGTTTCACCTGTGCATGCTTAATTAGAACTAATTGCTTTAGGATCCACCTTTATTGCCTACTTGACTCAGATTTGACTCAACCAAAGGTTTTACCTCTCTATCACCATGCTATATTTTTCATAAACTACCTATAATTAATTAAATTATTGAATATCCCTCATAATTTGCTCAACCTCATAAGGGGTTTAGATAACTTATATTTTAGTCGACTTGTCCTTACATGGAATTATTTGACTTGTGTTGTCTTCTTATTGTTGATTTGAATTTTTGAATTTGTTGCTTGTCTTGTTTTTCCCTGGTCAAGTTGTTCCCTTTTTCACTTAGTATTTTGTGCCGTGATTATTCCTTGTGAACGGTATTCTACTGTTTCTTTGTGAATTGAAGTACTTGTATTGATTTATTCGTCGTATCTTGTGGCATTGTCCTGATTGCTTTGTATTTGATGTGGTGATGTACGAGTTTTCTGCCGTGCTATAATTGTTGGCTTTGGTTGTTGCACTGCATATTTAAATTGGGACTACGGACATATTCCGGGAGCTTTCCCCATGTACTTCATATTTAAATTGGGACTACAGACGTTTTCCGGGAGCTTTCCCCCTGTACTGCATTGCATATTTAAATTGGGACTATGGACGTATTCCGAGAGCTTTCTCCCTGTACTACATTGCATATTTAAATTGGGACTACGGACGTATTCCGGGAGCTCCCCCCCCCCCTCCCCCTCCCCCTTTACTGCATATTTACTTTGGGACTACGGACGTATTCCAGGAGATCCCCCAGCACTGTATATTTATTTTGGGACTACAGACGTATTCCGGGAGATTCCCCTGTACCGCATGACTAATTCTGAACTACAGGACGGGATCCCGGTAGATTTTATCAAAGGAATTATGTTTGAAAGAAAATTATTTGGGAAGTCTAATTTAAAAAACAATTATCTTGAATAAAACTATGTTTGAATGACATTTCTTTTAAAAAAAGAATATTTGAAAAATGTTTATGTTAAATAAAACTATGTTTAAAGGATACTTTATTTGGAAAAGCATATTTGAAAAGCGTTTATCTTGAAGAAAACTATGTCTGAAAGACAATTATTGAAAAGTAAAGTTTAAAGGCATTTACCTTGAAGGAAAGTATGTTCGCAAGGTTATTATTTTCCAAAGGTATGCTTGCAAAGCATTTATTTGAAGGAAATTATGTTTGAAAAACATTTACTAGAAAGGTACATTTGAAAAGCTTTTACGGAAAGAAATTACGTTTGAGAATTCCATTTTGTAAAGTATATTTATGTATCTTTGGAGGAAGTATATTTCAAAGGAAATTTTCCCACTGAAATGATTATATTTTTAAAATCATTCAATATAAACTTGCGGTTGAAAAGTTTCACTCGAGGATTTGACCAATTTATTGGGTTTTATTGGCTAAGGCCTTATGTGGACAAACTAATGCAATGATGAGTTACTGGTCTTCTTATTGTGTTGTGGATTCCGGTTCTGGCTTGTACTTCCGACTATCCTTCCTGTGTATTATTATTTTGTTCTATTGTTGTTTGTTGTATTTCTTCCGCATTGTAGGTGTTCTGTTATTTATCACATTGTGCAGTCATTAGATAGATGTCCTATTCTTTCATTTCTATATTTATGCCTGTGTAATTTATTAGACCAGTGGTGTCTTGACTAGTCCTCGTCACTACTTCACCGAGGTTAGTCTTGATACTTACTGGGCACCGCTGCAGTGTGCTCATACTACATTTTTGTGCATTTTTTTGGGTGCAGATCCATGTATTGATTGTTAATAGCTGCGCGGATCATTGCCGAGGAGACTCAAGGTAAACCCGTTGTTGCGTTTGCAGGCTTCTGAGTCACCTTCCTTCTTTTATTCAACTGTTCTTACTTATTTCTAAACGGTTGTTTTTAGAAGTTGTAGGAAATTTCGTAGAACTTATGACTTGTATTACCGATTTTTGGGAAATTGTAAATTCTGTCAAGATTTCTATATCGAGACCGTTAGATTTCCTTTATTATTGTTGTTATTCAGTAAATATTAGGTTTACATAGTCCTTAATACTAGGTGCTATCACGGTACCCAACGGAGGGAAATTTGGGACGTGACAATTACCAGTGCATCATTGTGAGAAATCATCAAGACGTATGTGTCTGCATCATCAAATATTATATTGTCTCCATCCAAGACTTGGCCGCGAACACACTTCCCATGAGTGACCACTTTTGACGTCTTTTTTGCTGATGTATATGCTACGCCATTGACCTCATCTCCCTCGGTTACTACATTGACTATTCTTTTTGGTGATGGAGGTTTTGGGGATTCCTGTATGTTCTTCATGTATGACTGTCTTCCTTTCTTGCTGAACAAGTCAATTAGATAACCTTGCTTCAAAAAATGCTCGACTTTTCCCTGTAGTAATCTACAATCTGCTATTCTATGGCCATGATCGTTGGGAAATTCACACCAAAAATTTGGATTTCTTTTGCTCGGATATGATCTCATTTCTTTAGGACACCCCACCTTATCTCCCATACCTCTTAAAACAACTACTAACTCAGAGGTGCTGACATTAAAGTTGTAATCTCTAATCCTCGCATGTGTATTGGAATTGTTGTCTCGTGTATCCCGTTCCTTTCTGAATCTAGATGAAAAAATCGTATCTTTTTGCCTCGATCTTGAGTCAAATCGTACATTATCTTTTTTAGATCGAGAGTCTCGCCCTGCAGGTCCGATGTAAGGCTCGTACCTGTTCTTTCTAGTCCTTTTTTCTGATTCTGAACGTCTCAATCCTGCTATTTCATCAGCCATTGGTTGTGCAACCGTATCTCTTCTATCCCCAGCTTTGTACCGTACTGTTGTACACATCGTTCCAAGTTTTTGTTGGAAATTCCCGCAAAATTTCCTTCAACCTCCTCGTGGCTTCTGAACTTTTCTCGTTAAAATTGCTCGCGAACGCCATAGTTGCCCAGTTATCAGGTACTCGAGGTAACATCATCCTCTCCCGCTGGAATTTATCTACGTATTCTCTGAGTAATTCTATATTCTCTTTTTTTTACCTTAAAGATGTCTTCCATCCCTTTTTCAACTTTCTGAGCTCCTGAATGTGCTTTTATAAATGAATCTACAAACTCAGCAAAAGAATCAATAGACTTTTCAGGTAAAAAAGAATTCCATGTTCTCCTTTCCTGAGTGTTTCACCAAACGTTTTAACCAAGACTGATTTGATTTCTTTCTTGGTTAAATCATTGTCCTTCACACCAGTTGTGAATGCCGTTACGTGATCTCAAGGGTCAGTTTTTCTATCATATTTTGGAATATTAAGAATTTTAAGATAGGAATCAGCAAAGGTGATGCACTTGGCTTCCAAGGTTGTTGTGAATACTTATCAATATATACTTTTTTGATCACGGGCGGCACGCCAGGTGTTTTCTCTATGCGATCATTTTTTCTCCTTCAATTTTTTCTACAAAGTTAGTACCAAACTTTGTAAATCAAAATTATTTGGTGTACCTGGCCTTCAATCACGAGATTCATTGGGAGTTCCTCCACTTTCAGAATTGTCGAGCCCTGAGCGTGGGTTTTCTAAGGTTGCTGTATTAACCGGTGGAGGAGTTTGTGACGCATTAGGCAATCCCCTAACAAAGGCTTGAAGAGCACTATTCACGTGTTCTACAATCAATTGCTTTAGAGCGTCTTGTTCGACAGTTTGTTCGTCCCTTTGTTGATCACTAGCGCGTGATGTAGATCTTTCAGGTGAACCTTCACGGGATTGACGAGGGGATCCCGATGGAGAGAGAGGAGTGGTGGAGTTCCCTCATATGGGTTCAACTGGTTATTGTCGTTAATAGTTGACAGAGCATAGTTGGTTGGTAGAAAGCAGAATTTGGAAAGTGAAACGATTATTAGATTTCCGGTAATTGAACCAATTTGTTTAACCAAAAAATAGATCTTTCAGTCAAAGTCTATATTTAGAAGAAAACAGGTTACTGATAACCAGGTTTTACTTCATTCCACAATAATCTTTTAGAAAAATAATAAAAGTAATAGAGAAAATTAACAAAGAGAAATAAGGAATGGATCGACAATCAACCCCTAAAATCAAGGCTGAAAACTTTGATAAAGCAGAGAATAATAGAATGTATCAGTAGTAATCGTAATCCGCTCCTACAAATGAAATTATTTATCCTTATATAGGAGTGTACAATCATAACGGTTTTCACACTTAATTTGGATTCATTATAGGCATTAATTGTATTGATTTTCCATTATCATAGATAACCGTAACTGACATATTTATGGCTATAGATTCCTTATAACTACTCCGCTTCCCCTTGCTTATTTACTTCTGGTTCGTATATCTTCCCTTCTTTTAACCTTTATTCATTTTGTTCACGCCTCTTCTTTGACAACTGTCATACCCGGTTCTCTTATTTGTACTGTCTCGTGGGTGTTTCTCCCGCACCTTCCTTGTAATCTTAATTCCATTAATTGAGAGTGTCACTTATCGCTATACCGTTGTTCCAGACGTCATGCTTTGTCAGCTTGCTAATATTCCACGTGTAATGCCTTTTTCAACCAATACATAGCTTTTGTTCGAACTTGTGACCCTCCAATTAAAACTATGACTTTTGATCATTGCACTTTTAAATACTTGACACACAATTACAATGACCAAGAATAACTATAAATAAAAGTAAAAGAAGTGAAGTAAAAGACAAGTACCTTTGCCCGCAATATATAGCAGAGCGCCACGAAAAAAATTGTCCCTGCCTTCCTCCCCTTCTGCTTATGAGGGCTAGCACAAGAGGGGTGACCTAGTCTTATAACTATAGGCTTGAAAGCTTAACCTAGTGAGACTCCTCATCACATGCGTATTCAATAGACCTACACTAATGTCATCCCAACACATTGGGCGAATTACTATGCTAACGAACGCAAAACCAGTCTATAAAACTTAGGCTCGCTAGTCGAGGATAGGATAGTTGTTAAATCGTCTCCATAGCGATTGGTTTAATAGTGTTTAAATAAACCTTCAACTTAACACTATTCAGGAAAATAAACCTTTGATTTTGAATTATTTAAGAACTAAGAGTACAAAGTAAAAATATCAGTGCAAGAAATAAGGGCATTGACAAGAAATGTGCTCCACTATTATTCTGATATAACTCTGTTCTAAATTTAACTCTTAAGTTCAATTGACTCTTTTTATTTCAATAGATGATTAGATTATCTTAAAGATTCAAATTCTTCTTCAGAATGAATGAGAGTTTCATTAAACAACCTAATGACAAGTGCTATGAACATATGCAAGAATACGTTGAATGAATGATCTTACGAAGAACGTCTCTCGACCACTCCTCTTAATTGGGTCAATTGATAACTCTACAAGCTCTTTCGATTACCTATGAGAGTTATAAAATCAACCCCAAAATGATAGCTCAATGATAATTTCAACAACACTTCTCTTCCGATTAAAGTAAAACCACAAATAACCTTGCAATTCAATTAAAAACTTGTTCAACGAATATAACCAATTAACAAAAATTAAATCCCCGAATAATGATCAAATCACGACATCTGTAAATAACCCTAAGAAGGACTGCTCCATAGTGGAAAATTTGTTCATCATAGGAGTATTAAGAGGAAAAGAAAACATTACAACCCACAGATTCAAACAAACTTTTGTATTTAACGATTCGGATGAAATATTCAAAATTTTCGTTGTTTCCTTGCCTTCTTCTCACCAAAAGTTGCTCCGTAATCCCATATACCTAGTTTGTGACGAGCTTAGGCTTTATATAGGTAAAGGGGAATGCCTAAAAAATACAAAAATAGGCCTGACTAAAGTTTTCCACAGGCAAACGTGCGCCGCCGCGCACCTGGGAGCTTGAGCGCACATCTACTCCAGGTCGTCTGCCTTCTGCTCGCACTCATATGCACCTTCATGGCCTTCAGTTGCGCGGACGCACAACTTTTCTTCCTTTCTTCAACTTGTTTTTCTCCCATTTTGTTCGTTATTTGTCCATTGATTATCTCATTAACACTTGCACCAAAAAGCGACATATTATAGCGTAATTCAAGCAAAGTCCCCATCAATCAACCAAATTAAAGACAAAAAGGGTGTAAATGTCAAGTAATATTAAGCACATCATGCGCTCATCACAGAATCCAAATAATTATGTCTCATGTATATCTTACAAAAAATTGCACGGCATTTCCTTGAATAGCATTGGTCTTGGTGTAATATTCTCGATTTTTCTTTTTTTTACTTGAACATCATAGTTTTTCAATATTTAAAGCTTGAATATTTGTTCGGTAGTGAATAGTAGAAGGTTATGATCTTTATTGTTAAAACCAAATGAATGTTGATAATTTACGCTTAAATATTTAGTTTAAACATCATATTAGTGATTTACTGTAAAAAGTTTAAATCTCCATTATTGGACCTTAGAAAGTGTTGAAGAACACAAAATGACTCTTTTTTGTTTTGTGCTACTTGAAAAAATTTTGAATTTGTTTGTGTTGATAATTGAAAACTTTGTTTCAAATTTGAGATTATTTGGAGCAGATTTGGAGTGGCCCGATCGAAATTGAAGTTGCAAATTCAAACATTTTTTTAAAACAACACAGAAAAATTATGTCAATCAGGTAGGCTTCGATGAACAACTTATCTACCAATCCGGTAAAGAAATTCCTGAAAACAAAAATATCCAACATGGTAGACTATGATGAATAACTTAACAGATAGGTAGAGTAAATATAGCATAAACTCTACCAATTCGGTAGAGAAACTCTAAAGAGCGATAAGTGAATGCGAATTCGGGGTGTATAGTGTAAAATATGTTATGTTAAGGGATTGCATAAGAGAGTAAGACGTGGAGCCGAAGGCAGAAGATAGCTAAAACGAAGAAAACTATTCCATCTGTTACCAGTAATAATGATGCTCATAAAGATAGAATAAATGTCTACCACCGGGTAGCATTTAATGGAGAATATTTTACAATATTTAGTACACTGTCCGTTAAAAGAATTTTTCATTCATGCCCGCCGTTACATTTTCTTCAATGACCCTCATAATTGACATTAAAGAAGGTCATAATCCTAGGACTTTGTTCTCTAGGTGCAGCTATAAGTAGCGAGCTCTATTATCAATATGGAGGACACAAATTTTCTGGCAAACTTACGCTATAATCTATTCAAAGCTTTATACAATTTTATCTTCTCGCTTTTTTGATTTTATTACTGTTGTGCCCGGAAACCCTGCTCCCGGAACTACTGCTTTTGCTATTTCATCTTTATCTCAAGGCTAAGTATTGCATATTTATTCAATTCTCCTATTATTTCAGGATCAAATTAATTCACTTATCTAGAAATCACGTATAAATTCAATGGTACCATTTTATGAGTAAATAGTTTGGCGCCCACCGTGGGGCCTAGACAATCGTGTAATTAAGTTGATCCTTTCCTATTTTACTAACGTACTTTGATTATTTGTTCTTAGCTAAAAATCACAGAAAATGGCAGATAATGGTGTTAACAACACACACAATATTGAGGCCCAAAGAGACATGCCTCATCACGAGGATTCAATAAGTGCACAATGAGGGGAACGATGCCACGTTGGTCCACGGCAGGCGGTACCCCCGACGTGTTCGGGAGGAGACTCCCGATGATGTTGAAGAGGAGCATGTTGCTGAAGCGGTAAGGGTCCTACAGGTGCAACAAGAGGTCATTCTGGGCCATCTCACACGACAGGATAAGGTTATGACAGAACTAAAGCAGGCGTTTTCAGGTGCTTCCAATAATGCGAGTGGACGAGGTCAAGTTTCTCCTGGTGCTCCCGCAAATCAAATAACGCAGAGGGTCGACAACAACACCCAGATGGGCGAGGTCGGCTTCAATGGGGCTGGGGGGAGCGGATCCGGTCAAAATAACGAGAGCGATCACTTCAAAAGCAAACTCTTACGGTTTATGAGGGAAGTGAACGCTCGCATGGACCAAATCTCGAGTGCACCAACTATGCTAAAAGAGTCGAACTCAAAGAAGTATACTCAATTGTCGTACCAACCCACACGACACCAGAATTGATCCCGAAGCAGTTTAAAATGCCTGACATGCCGAAATATTATGGGACTTTGGACCCTAGGATCATATTACCACCTATACAACGACGTCGAAGGGGAAATAATTAGCTCCCCACGAGATCGAATCTATTTTGCTGAAAAAAACTCGAAGAGATTCTCACGAGAGGAGCCTTGACGTGGTATTCTTTATTATCCGAGCATCCCGTAGATTCCTTTGAGATGCTTGCAGATTATTTCATTAGGGCTCATGTCGGGGCCAGAAAGTTACAGGCCCGAAAGGCCGACATATTCAGAATTACACAAGGAGAGTCCGAGTTTCTACGGGAATTTGTAACTCGGTTTCAGAAGGAAAGGATATTGCTCCCGGCTATCCTGGATGAATGGGCGGCTGAAGCATTCACTAAGGGTTTGAATCTGAGATGTTCCGATGCTTCCCAGAAGTTGAAGGAAATCTTGCTCGAATTCTAAGCGAAGACTTGGGCGGATGTTCACAACTGGTACGAGTCAAAGATAAGGGTTGATGATGATCAGATCGGCTTCCCAGCATCGGCTAAAGGTTAGGAGAAGGATAAAAAAAATTAAAAGACAATTTAGACAAAGATAGACAGTCTTCCAGGGGACGGTTTTTGCCCTACGAACATGCCGAAGGACGTGACAAAGGTTTCCAGTCTGCAGACAGGTTCATTACCGACAGAAGAACTGATCGTGGTCGGAACAATAAATCATTGCAGGACAAAGAAACGTTAGGTTTTCGGGATCCTTCCTATCCCAGGCTATCAGAATACAACATAAATGTCAGTGTAGTAGAGTTGGTATCGACCATGAGGAAGATTAAAGAAGAACAGTTCTCCAAGCCAATGAGATCTGATCCCATCCAGAGGGACCCTAATTTGTGGTGCGAATACCACGAGACGAATGGCCATCGGACTGGTGGCTGCAAACATCTGCATAAAGAAATGGTGACACTACTAAAAAATGGCCATCTCAGGGAATTCTTAAGTGACGGGGCCAAAAACAATTACGGCCGCACCCGTTATAACACAAAAACAGGAGATGATCCCCCGCGCCAGACAATCAAACATGATTTTCGGGGAGTAAGAGATTAACGGGGTTACCTTCTTGGCAGCAAAGAAGGAAAAGGTATCAGTAACCCACAGTAAGAGACTCCGAGAAGTCTCTGAAGACGACATCACTTTCACGGAGGAAGATGCAGACAGACTATTTCTACCACACAACGACACATTGGTAATTTCTTTAAATGTATTAGATTTTAAAATCGAATGTGTTCTGGTAGATGTAGGGAGTTTGGCCAATATTATGCAATAGAGGGTATTGGAACAATCCAAACTTACCAAAGGCATCATTCCAACCACAAAACTCCTCACCGGATTCAACCTCGCAAGTGTGACACCCGAAGAGAGATCCCGATGCCCATAAATACGGGGAGTGGAGTGATGAAGATGACCCTTTTCGAGGTTGTGGATGGTGATATGGGTTAGAAAATTATTCTGGGAAGACCGTGGTTGCACGAGATGAAGCCGTAGCATCAACGTAGCATCAGTTACTAAAATTTCCCAACTTCTGATGGGATTAGACAGATAAAAGGAGAACAACTTGTGGCAAGGGAGATCAATGTGATTTCGGTTTCCAGTAGTAAAGGGAAGAAGCATTTGTCATAGAAATTACAGGAACCGACGAATTCCCAAATAAAGTGAAGTTAACCAGGGGAAGAAGCATCTGAATCTTATCAGGTGCCAAGATATTTCCCGGTACCAGAAGAGACGGATGCAACGAAGTCCACTACGGAAGATCTTGAGCAAGTCGCACAGTTTGAAAAGTTCTTGGAGAGGAAATTCCACTTGGAGACAGAACTGCACCCTGAGCTCAGGTCTGGATTGTCACGCCCCGAACCTGGGGGGGGAGGGGGAGAGACTGACACCCGGTGCCTCCCCTAACCTTTCCTACCAACTTGCGACTAAGGAACTCTGAACATGTGATGTCATACTTTGTCCATGGGCCACATTACAAAAAAACTGCGAATAAATATCAATATAAAGCTGAGCCGACAAGTCTGTCATAACTACTATAACTGGCAAACCAACAAAATATACATAAAAGGCCTACCAACCCAATATATTGCACTAACTGACAGGATATGTCTACAAGCCTCTACTGGTGGATATACTGTGATCGGAACAGCTCCCCAACCTACTCATAACATATATACATATATACACCAGATGTACATAAAGCTCTAGACTCGGCAACTCCGAAAGGCATGGAGCTTACCGATCAAGTTGAACTCGGGCAACACTTAATGAGGAGGTCTACACGTCTGTCTGCTTGAACCTGCACGCATGAAATGCAGCGCCCCCAGAAAAAGGACGTCAGTACGAAATAATGTACCGAGTATGTAAGGCAATATACTGAAAGCTGAAACTGAACTGATAATATTAATAAGTGAAAGCAACTGGAAGTCAAAGATAATCTGAAGATATGCTTACCTGCTGATACTGACTCCACTCTCTCAATATATTAAGTAAAATAGTTGTCCGACCCTATAAGGCTCGATAAGGAGAATATTGTAGCTTACAAAACTAGGAAAATATACGTAAATTTCGGGACATGAATATTTCTTTATGCCTCGTTATCAAACTTGTGTAATTATGAGATCATGCAAAATGAAGGAAGAGTTTAGCCTTAACATACCTGAGCCGATTCTCTTGACAATCCTTCCAACACATGACAGTTTTGACAACACGTAATGGAGGATCGAAGTAGGGGGAAAATCTGTAAGATGTTCTTGAGAAAGATTGTATCGTGCCCTCTTAGAATTGCAAATCCCTTTGCTATTACGCAGTGTAACTTTGTATGAAGTTTTTTCCCCAAAATCCGTCACTTTGCTTAATTAATTCACGTTTCTTTGTGATCAATTTGAAGTCATAGAGAGTCTTTGAATGCCAAGCTTCATCCGTAAGTTTTTTCTTTTTTGGCAAATTTATGTACTTTCCTCTTAGTTATACATCACAATCCTTGTAGGCCACCACTTCCTCTACACAATCCCACATGGTATGTAAATGAGTAGTCATCATTTGGGCCTTATATGGCTGTCACATCATGCTTAAGAATTATCCAAATCATTATTAATTACAATTTTTTTAATTAACTTGGTAATTCTCCACTAATTCAATAATTAACCAATTATCCATATAATTAAAAATTATCTTAAATCACTTAAAATACTACTCACTTTTAATACACTTTATATACCTTACTATCATGGTCATGTGGTACCTTGTATGGTACTAGTCCATAAGTACCGGGTATTTTAGCTCGGGCCGTATTTTATCCCAAATTGTCAAACTTCGAAGAAATTTATTTTCTTCGATTTGCTTACCCTCTCAACTTCACGAATTTACTCATTACTTGTTTGAAATAGCATAATTCTTATAGTCTCAAATAATCCCATTCTCAAACTTACGTTGATTAACTTACGACGAAAATTTAACGTACGAAAATGCGAGACGTACCATATCATTTCCGATCTTATATCAATTTACTTGTGGCGTACTTCCACGTACGAAAATATGGGGTGTAACATGGATTTATTGAATTTATTAAATTTAATGCCGATTGTTTTGCATGGTCGCATGCGGATATGACAGGTATCCCGATGGAAGTAGCCATACACAAGTTAAGCTTGGATCCCAGCATCCCTCCGGTAAGAAAAAATAAATGCCCTATTGTAAAGGCCAGAAATAAATTCATCAAAGAAGAGTAACTCGCCTACTTGATATCGGTTTGATTCGAGAGGTAAAATATCTGGACTGGTTAGCTAACGTAGTAGTAGTTCCTAAGAAGAACAAAATTTTGCATGTGCGTAAACTAAATGGACTTGAATAAGGCGTGCTAAAAGGAATCGTTCCCACGGGCAAACATCGATCAAATGATTGATGCAACAACCGGACACGAGTTAATGAATTTCTGTGATGCTTATTCCGGGTTCAACCAAATTAAGATGAATCCGGAGGATTAGGAAAAGACTTCGTTCATAATAAATTTTGGAACATATTTCTATAATGTGATGCCCTTCAAGCTAAAGAACACCGGAGCCACTTATCAGCGGCTCGTAAACAAGATGTTTGAAAAATAGATAGGGAAACCATGGAAGTTTATATTGACGATATGCTTGTTAAGTATTTGAACACAAGTGATCATCTTAAGCATTTGCAAGAAACTTTTGACATCCTAAGGAAGCATAACATGAAGCTTAACCCCGAGAAATGTGCGTTTAGGGTCAGCTCCGGCAAGTTCCTAGAATTTCTGGTGTCACAAAGGGGGATTGAGGTAAACCCCGATAAGATCAAAGACATAGAAGGAATCCCGGACCATCTATCAAACGTAAAAGAGGTTCAAAGGCTCACAGGGAGATTGACCGCTTTGAGCAGGTTCATTTCCCGGTCATCAGAGAAATGCCATCGTTTCTTCGTGCTGCTCAAGAAGAAAAACAACTTCGAATGGATCCCGGAATGCCAGCAGGCTTTGAGGGATTTGAAAAGTTACTTGTCAAGCCCTCAGTTATTATCAAAGCCAGAGGAAGGTGAAAAATTGTTAATTTACTTCGCAGTCTCGAGGGTAGAAGTAAGTGTCATTTTGGTCTGTAAGGATGCAGGTACACAATCTCCAATTTATTATGTTAGTAAAATTTTAGCAAGAGCAGAAACTCGCTACTTGTATTTGGAGAAGTTGGACTTAGCTCTTGTAGTCGCCGCTCGTCAACTGAGGCCATACCTCCAATGTCAACCGATAGTTGTGGTGACCACCTTTCCCCTGCGAAATATCCTTCATAAACCCGAACTCTCAGTAGGTTGGCCAAATGATCCGTCAAAATGACTGAAATTTACATAGAATATAAACCTAGGACTGCGATTAAGTCACAAGTTTTGGCCTACTTTGTGGCCGATTTTAGTTAGGGATTGCTGTCTCTGGAAAACAAAGAAGAAGTAATGGTTTCAGAGTCAACATGGGGAGTTTGGACCTTATTTAGGGACAGATCTTCCAACGTAAAGGGGTCCGGGATTGGCATAGTGTTAACCACGCCTTCGGGAGAAACCCTAAGGCAGGCCATAAGAACGGTCCCTTTGACTAACAACGAAGTAGAGTACGAAGCTTTAATTGCAAGACCCGAATTGGCCCTTGGACTAGATTTCGAGGTCATAGAAATCAAATACGACTCCTAGCTGGTGGTAAATCAGGTCTACAGAATATTTGAAACCAAAGAGGAGTGCATGCAACAATACATAGTGAAGGTTCAGGTTCTAATTGCTCGATTCTGGGAGTGGTAAATTACGCATATCCCTAGGGAAGAAAATGCAGAAGTAGAAGCATTAGCTAACCTTTGTTCATAAACTGATATGAAGGGATCAGATTCTGAGATGTTAGTACAACTCATGCACTCGGTTTTGGACGCATATAGCTACTATGAGGTGAATACGACTAATTTGGTCTGGACGCAGATAGCATCCCGGGCGCTGTGCGCCAAAGCAGCATGATATAGCTTCAAAGGAGGCCAACTGTATAGGAAATCTTTCCAAGGCCCACTGGCCCGATGCTTAAGAGCCTCAGAAGCTAATTATGTTATGCGAGAAGTCCATGAAGGGATATGTGGAAATCATTTGGGCGCAGACTCCTTAGTACCAAAATTGGTAAGTTCAGGATACTATTGGCCCCGAAGGGAACAAGACGCCAAAGCTTTCGTACAAAAATGCGATAAGTGTCAATGCTATGCACCACTGGTACATCAACCTACAGAACCATTGCACTCAATTTTGTCTCCATGGCCGTTCATGAAGTGGGGTTTATCGTCGGGCCACTGCCGCCGGCCCCTGGTAAGGTAAGATTTCTTTTAATTTTAACTAACTATTTTTCTAAGTGGGTTGAAGCATGTCCTTACCAGAAGATCGACGAACGAGAGGTGGTGGATTCTTATGGGAGAACATAATTTGCAGATTTGGAATACCAAAAGAGATAGCCTGCGATAACGGGACACATTTTATAGGCGCAAAGATCACAAAGTTCCTTGAAGACTTGAAAATCAAAAGAATCACATCTTCTCCCTACCATCAGAGCGCAAATGGTCAAGCGGAATCAACGAACAAAATGATTATACAAAGTCTCAAAAATAGGTTGGAAGCTGCTAAAGGTAAATAGCCCGAGGAACTGCCTGGAGTGTTATGGGCTTACTGAACAACTGTCAAATCGAGTCCAGGAGAAACTCCTTTCTCCCATGTGTACGAAGCATAAGCCTTAATCTCGGTGGAAGTAGTGGATCCTACCTTGAGATATTTCTAGGCAAGTGAGAGACAAACAATGAAGTAATGTTAGTCAACTTGGAGCTACTCGATGAGCGCAGGGACTTGACGCATATAAGAAAGGAAGCCCAAAAGTGGAGAATAGAAAGATATTATAATCGAAGAGCCAACCTCCATTATTTAAAAGTGGGAGACTTGGTTCCAAGGAAAGTAACACAAGACACCCGGGAACTCAATGCAGGGAAGCTAGGTCCAACATGGGAAGGCCCCTACCGAATTTCAGCTATCATCGGGAAAGGTTCATACGAGTTGGAGAATCGGGATGGAGAAAGTTGCCCAGAAATTGGAATGTAGCACACCTCAAGAGATATTATTGCTGATGAACATAATCTGTACTGAAAGTATGTGCTCCACTCTTTTTCCCTTTGTCAGTTTTTGTCCCAGTTGGGTTTTTCTGGCAAGGTTTTTAATGAGGCAGCAACGGAAAGTATACTACGAAGAACGTTTCAACAGCGACAATAAGACCTTTTAATAGCAAGGCACACAAGCAAAGAACCACTCCGGAGCGGTTAGATAATCTTTGACTCGGTAGCAAAATTTTGACCAGGAAGTTAATTTTGTTATCGAGCAAAGGTTACCCGACCATTCACAAGTGCAAACCACTAGGAGATTTTTAGATAGTATTTGGCTCGATACCATAAATTCCTAAGGGAAAGTGAAGTTTGTTACAGAACTGAAGATTATATAACAATTCATAGTGGAGTCCTCGAAGGTGAAAAACTTCCAGTATTCCAATTCGCATTTTTCGCATTCGAACACTGGGGGGGATGATATGAGGATACAACAACAATGACTGCCACGTCCTTTTTTCGGCTGGAATATGAAAACCAAAAATATAGTTGTATCATCAGGACCGGGGATTGCGCAACCAGCCCCGTAGAAACAAGTTGTACAAGTTAGACACAAGAAATGGCAATTTCGTTTTAGCATAATAAATGCTTACGTACTTTTTGAAATTGGAAGGAATAAAGTAAAGTCTTTTTATTTCTATCTTGTTTCTTGTCTGAACGATGAATTGATTTTGTCATTTGAATTTAAACCAGTACTTCAAATTCTAGTGCTGTGATGAACATGAGAGGTCCTCTTCAAAAGCACCGTAAACATAAGAGGGCCCTCTCTTATGACAAACCTCACGCTAAAGGGTTGATTTCAGAAGAATTTGTGCCGGAAATCCAAATGCTTTCAGGATAAAATACACCCAAAAGCCTTGCATAATCAGACGCAAATAGTAAAACTTGCGCAAAACACTTAAGCAAGAAGAACACAAGGATTAAAACTTGCATAAATGTTCAAACGAAAGAACGTGTAAAGACTCATGCAATACTTGAGCAAAAGATGTTTTTATTCACAATAAATATGCCAAAACAGCACAAGTACAAAAGTTGGGAAAAGAAACGAAAAACTAAACTACTACATCTCTGAAACCCGGAGGAAGAGAAGCATCCCCGACCCTATGGGAAGTGGGTAAATCCACTGTTGGCTCAAAATCTTGAACCTCATTAGTTCGTCCTTCAACATCTTCACTCTCCAATTCCTTTTTAGTTCCTGAGGATTCGGAACCGTAACCAGAAGAACCGGAAGCATCAGGCCCCGCTAGGAGACCCCTTTTAGCAGCTGACTCTAGCTCACGGGCTTTAGCGATTTTTGTATCAAAGTCAATGACACCTGCTTTAGCCTCTTCCAAGTTTTTTCTCCTCATGATGTACATAACATATGTTATTTCAACAACGATGGAAGCCGCACGATGTTTGAGTTCTTCTTTAAGTTGGGAAACCTCGACAGAAAGGTTTTCCCGGGCAGATCTAATGGACTTGAGGCTAACGTCGAGTTCGCGGACAGTAGAGCTGAAAATTCTATTATGCTTAATGGTCTTCTTATACTTATCCTCAAATTGGGAATATTTCCCCCCGGCAGCAGCAAGCTCTTCAGTTTTGGAGTTCAAGGCTACTTCCAAGTGGGTCAATCTTTCAGCGGAGGCAGCCTCGCGGTCGGATGCAGCAACAACGACACTATGGAATTAAGCCCATTTGGCCCTCGCCTCTTCAAATTGAACCCTCGGCGGGGAATCTCTTGGCTAAGGGTCTCCACTTCTTGCTTGCTTTGCTGCAAACAAGCCTCCAACACAACGGCCTCAGCAGCTTTGGCTTCTAGTTCTGAGAGGTGAGCAACAGTTTGGTCCCGCGTGGCCAAAAGTTGATCCCGCCTGGAGGTAAGTTCTTCTTTTTCCCAAATCACCTCTAGAGGCCCTCGGAGGCAAGGAAATTGGTCTGCGAAACAAGAAAGGCGAACTCAAGATATTACTAAATCAAAGACAAGAGAAATGACAAAGAAAATGAAGAGTGTACCGCTGCGGAGTTGTGCATAGCATTGTTCAAGAAGCACTCTCCTAAGAGGGCCTGTATCTTTTCCTAATAATTCTGAATCCAAAGGCTTCAGATAGTTAGCAAGTTCCACCGGTCGGGACAATAAATTGCATCTGATAGAGAACGAGAGAGTAACACTCCTCCTCCTTTGCAGATCTTCAGAAGGGGCAGCATAATTAGCCCCAAATTCCTATGAACCGGGGACTGGGGGAGAGAAACATCCTCTTCTAGGACAGATGTGGCCGGTGGAGATATTGTAGCAGTTGCTGGTGGAAGAGTTGGTGAAGAAGGAGATAAAGTTGATAGCGTTGAAGGGTGGGAAACAGCTGCGGCAAACGCAATGCTGTTTGTTAGTTGCTCGTCAATCGATGACGACATGGACTCGATACTCATCCCCACAATACGGTCGGAACGAGTGGGATATGGAAATAAGAGTTGTCACATTCCACCACTTCCAACTCCCCCAAGAGCGCCAAGGCATCGTCTTCGGTTGGTGTAACTAACTCAACGGATTGAGCAGTCTGTTAAATTGAGGAAGGTCGCTGTCTTCTATGTAGAGAAGCCCTCTCCTCACTAGCTTCTCCATCATCGTCAATCATCATGGTATCTATGGGCGGCCGGGCAGAGGGCTCGTTACCACAACTTTCGGAGATGACTCAGGGGCAGTATTCTTCGCCCTTTTATTCTTTCCCCCTGCCGCGGAGGAACGTCTTCTTTTTGGTTGCTTGTTCTCCGGCCGGGGACTCCGAGAAGAAACACTCGCACCAAAAGCAATCCCGGAGACGCCTATCTGTGAAAAAACCTTCCGCGGCAGCCTCGTCGCATTAGCAGGATCGGCCAAAACGTCTTCCTCATGGACGACAATTGAGCCCTGGGGTAGATCTATATTCAACATGAGAGAAGAATCAGACAACTTTATTATAAGAAAAGGTAAAGACAAGATGATTTCAACTTACCATGATTTTTGGTCTTCCACCCATATTTCAGGGACAACTCTTTCCATGTGCGGGTTTCGGGCGTAGTAACGTCCAAAATTTTCTGAACCCATTAGTCCAAGCCCTCAACCCAAGGGGAAACCCTCTGAGTCGCTGAGACAAGTAAAGGAAGAAAAGTCAATAATGACGAGGAATGGTCTTTAACAGAAGCAGAAACAAACTATATACTTATGACTGCGGTTCTATAATTCCGAGAAAGACGGAGCCGAGGCCGGGATGACGTCACTGGTGGCAACTGAAACAAACCGTTCCATCCATCCACGGTTGTTTTCATCATCCATGTTGGATAGTAGTGCATAGTGGCCTTACTTGCTGAAGTTAATCATCCACCCATGGAAGATCTCGGAGGAATAAAGGTTCATCACGTGAGCTAGGGTTAGCTCCTCCCCCGTTTCTTGTCACAAGCGTCGAAGACAAGCAATCGTCCTCCACACAGAGGGACTCACCTATGCCAAACATACCTGATATCGGAGGTAGAATTCCACAATAACGGAGCCAAGTTCTCCAATCAGAGAAAAGTCCCCAAAGTGAAGGGATACGTATAGAAGTACGTAATTCCTTCTTGGGTAAGGTTACCCTCTCCGCCAAATCAGGAGCAATAATGTCTAGATCCTGGAAATAACAATCTTCCTTCAAAGCAGGAATACTGGAAGGACGGATGGAAGAAGGATATCTGCCTACGCCCCATGTACGAGGGTTAGGAACTGTCAGAAGCTTTTCATAGAGACGTGCGTCTAATCAACTGTCAAAAGCTTTTCAGAGAGGGTCAGTGAAAATTCCGCCAAAAAGAATGTTTCTACCAACTTCCCGGTGTCACAAAGTTATGTCACTAGAAAGCATGGGGACTATCTGTATAGGGTAACATATGCTATGTTAAGGAATTGCATAAGAGAGTGACAGGTGGAGATGAAGGCAGAGGATAGCTAAATACGAAGACAATTATTCCATCTGTTACCGGAAAGAATGGTGTTCATAAAGATAAAATAAATACCTACCATCCGTTAGCATTTAATGGAGAATATTCTATATCATTAAGTACACTGCCCGTTATAAAGAATTTATCATTCATGCCCGCCGTTACACATTATTCAACGGCCTCCACAATTGACATTAAAGAAAGGCATATTCTTGGATCTAGTTCCCTAGGTGAAACTATAAATAGTGAGCTCTATTATCATTGTAATGACACGAATTTTCCGACAAACTTACGTTGTGATCTATTCAAAGCTTTATACAATTTTATCTTCTTACTGTTGTGCCCGGAAGCCCTGCTCCCGGAACTACTGCTTCTGATATTTCATCTTCATCTCAAGACTAAGTATTTCATATTTATTCAATTCTCCTATTATTTCAGGATCAATTAATTCACTTATCTAGAAACCACGTATAAATTCAACTGTACCGTTTAACGGTAAACACAGGGGTCTATTTTTAAATACCATCAAATTGAAGACATTCAGCTAAGACCAGGCCCTTATGCGGCCATTCCTGTCGATCACCCCTTATCTTATCCATCATTTGTTACCATTTTGCCCGTTTTGATAAATTAAATTAATAAGTTAATATGAAGTAAATACTTCAAACTAGGAGTGTACAAAGAAAATTGATAAACCGCACCAAACCGATAATCCGAGTCAAACCGGAAAAAAATCCGATATGGTTTGGTATTGGAAAATATAACTCGACCATATTTGGTTTGGTTTGGTTTGGTTTTAACTAAAAAAAGCCAAACCGAAACCAAACCAATGCGATAGTACATTTATATAATTTTTAAAAATATTTTATACATATAAATATTTATTGTAATGTAATTTATAAATATTTCTTGAACTTTTTCACAGTTTTATCTTTTAACTTATTATTTCAAGTTTTGACTTAACATTCTTGAATGGTAAATAAATTTTAAAGCCCATAAATGTAGTAACTCAAACAACGTTCAAATCAATATTAATGCTAACAAAAGAAATTCAATTTAATACTAGGAATAACGATAGTGTTGAATAATTATTTTGGTTTTACATCGGTTTATAATGAAAATGCATAACTTAGTTTATCTTTTTCTTTAGTGCTTAGTTATGTATTTCATATTAGTACTTATTAGCTATACTTATTTTAGCATGACATATATAGTATTTTTATATTATGTTAATTATCATTATGGCTTATTAATTAGCAATATTTATTTTATATGATTTTATTATTTTATCTTTGTTATTGAATATTTTAGTATAATGCTATGACTTATCTCATATTATTGTGTTAGTTTCTTGGAAAATACATTATGTAGTTGTATTTTACTAGGACTTAAGAAATTTTTGGAGCACAAGTTACATATTTTATGCTACAAAGACTTTACCGGGAAAAAACCCGAAAAACCTGAGAAAAATCAAGATTGAAAAACCCGACTTGATTTGGTTTGGTTTATAAATTTAAAACTCGACATTATTAATTTGGTTTGATAATTAAAAAATTCAATACATCCCGATCTAAGCACACCCCTAATTCAAACATATGCTTGATGCGGAACTGGAGATAGAATCCTATTTTTCCTTATAATTACCATCTCTTCTTTTTAAAGTTGTGTTTAGTAAGATTTAATGTTTGTCAGGACTCTCTTAATCTTCTTGAGAAGAACTTAGGAGTATAATTTAAGCATCCTTCATTCTTATATTTTTCATTTATCGTTTTATTTTTCTTATCATTATCACCTCGACGAAAAGGATTGGGTTCTTACTTTCGTTCTAATTTCTTTTTATTTTTCGTACTACTTTTTTAGAATCTCCTGTCATGACATCAGTTATAAATATAATTTCATTCAATGAGTCAGAAAGCATTACCTGTAAAATTTGACTTGCAAGTTGCAAATAAGTAATTGTAACAAATGATTGTGTATAGTGTACAAGAAATCATATTTGATATTTCGGGTCCACAGGAGTACAAGATATAATTAACGTGTTGATACAAGTTAGAGTATGACACAGTACGTTAATGCATTGCAAATTCATAGTAACCAAGCTAATTAGGTAAGAACGAAGCAAAAAAAAACTAATCTTCATCTGGAACATGTGCTAGTTGACTGGAATTTATGAACAAGACCTACCCACATGATTACATTTTTTCTAAAATTAAATAACGGTAATTTCCGGAGCAACATCGTTCTACTAAGTATTTGCTAACTCTCCACACAATTTTTTAATGGCTCCAGCCGTTAAATCTTGGCAACAAATAGGAAGAAATATCATCTGTCATTTTTCGTCTCTAAAGAAATTTTAAACCTTGTTTTCTCGTTTCTCTCAAAGTCAAACCCTATCTGCCATTGATTTTTACATACTTCATTGGTCGCTAGATCACACCCTTGAATGCAACCCACAATGTTACCAATTTGTTCCTACAATGTACGTCAACCTACTTTTCTTGGTCCAATCTCAGCAGGGAGAATGAGCACAGAGTCTAAGCTAAGACCACCTTTAGTGTGGGTGCAATCAATTTGAGTCATCGAGAATTTTAACTTTGTTGGCATGGTAGAATTTTCCACCACAAAATCTCCCACATGATATTGTATCCATTTTCCTGGCTCATTCAGATAATATTTTGCAGTGGCCTGCTGATCATTTGATGATGATAGTTGAAACTGCACCGGTTTGATATTCCAGCCATGGAATTGATCTACGTTCCAAATTCGTTGGCCTAGTCTTCTTGAGGTTTTTCCTAGCTGAAGCCGAAAAAATACGCTGTAATTCCCTGCTGGGAACTCGAATTCCAGGTTTCCTTCCACTTCTACCCACCATATTTGTTTAAGAAATGCAACTGCACCGAATCTGTGGATTTGATAAAATATTAGTACTATAGTCAGGGTTGGTCTGAAAAGGTTATATGTGTAAACCAAGTTATACATAAAATAAGAACAAATTGGAAAGAGAATATGATCTTGAAAGCGCTTATCAAAACAATATACATAGAACTGGATTTCATTTTTCTCTATTTGACTTCTTATATATAAGAGCATCTTTACATGGGATGACAGCTAATGCTGGGCTGAAAAATGGTAGTACCATATAAAAAATTTGCCGTGGAAATATGCACGCTAGACATTTGAAGTGTATAATCAATATGTTTTAACATGGTGTAACACGTCTTACCAAAACAGTTACTTGTAAACTGTTGTAGTTATCTTTTAGGTAAAATGATAGTGTAAATATATACGGTAATTTATCAAAATTAAACTCATGATTGGGAAAACTGTCTTTTTCTTTTCTTAATGTTGAGGTAAAACTCATTCCCTCTTTCAATTCATGTTGATTCAGATATCAAATTTCATGTCTTCAATTATTCGGAATTGATCTTGTGCTTTGCTGGCCACAGTATGTCTTACTAGTAGTGAACTTTTTCTTCCCACGTTTTCTCCAATATCAAAGAAACCAATAGTATAAAGTGTTAAAATAACAGACGGTTTTTAACATGTTCGGCTTTTTCATAGTGCTTCTGGCCTGACGAGTATCAGCAGCATTCATATTCCATAATCAAAGCCATCTCTAATTTCTTCATTTAATATGTAAAAATAGTACTACAGCAACATACGCAGTATTATCTCACGTTGTGAGGTCTCGAATATGTAAAAATAGTGCTACCATATAACAAGAACAACACCAACAAATTCAGTGTAATTCCACAAGTGAGATCTGGGGATGGTATAATCTACGCAGACTTTACTCCTATCTTATGAGGATGGATAGAGACATTGTTTTCGATAGACCCTCGGTGTAAAATTAATGCTATCAAATATGTTAAATTTGAGAAGTGCTGATTTAATTGAAAGTTAGAGAACTAATGGAAAAACCTTGATTCATCAGAAGAGATATGGCTCCAGTATCTCCTGTCTTCTATGCCTGTTATCTTCATATCCTTCCACGATATACACACACATACCCCTCTATTCTTTTCCAGCCAAAACGCCTGCAATAATGATTATAATCAGAGGACAAACTAGCACTACACCAAGGTAGAATAAAATAACTAGTACTACACAATCGTAAATTCTATTTCACAAAAAGTACGGTTTCTTCAATCAAAAGTCAAGATTTTTCTTTTACTCTCTACGTTCTAATTTATGTGGCGGAATTCCAATTCGGAAGTAAGTTTGAGCCGGAGGTGCATACCTTGTTTTTGCTGGTGCCAAAATGATTTGGACGACATAACCTGGCAAATATCTCTTTCTTGGTTAAGCTGTGAGAACATGAATCATGGTCCCAGAGGTTTTTCACAAGAATTTGATAATTTTCAGGCAACTTTGTTTCCCAGACAACATCAGTCAAGGAAGCTTGACGGAATGTTGTATTCACGCTAGCAAATTTACAGATCTCAATGGGTTCAAGGTGCGTAAGGACCCAAGCTATGCAGCTCTCCGGCAAATCCTCAAGGCCAGGCTTTGAGGAACCATCACTTGCTATTTTCTCATGACCCGTCAAGCTAGAAAACCCAGCCCCCATATACAAAATTTAGCAAATTAAACTACTAGAATGGGATCATAAAGGGGCCGGGCTTTTATGAGAAGAAAATATAGATCAAGTAAAAGCTAGGTACTAATTGGAATGGTATCAACAATTGAGTAAAGAAGAAGGGGAAAAAGAACTAGCTAGTACTAAAAGAAACTAGGAAAGGGAGAGAATGTATAAAGAAAGTATGCATTTGGAATTGAAGACAATTCAACTTTATAAAGTATATATAGAGAGAGAGGATAGGTTGCAAAATGCATGCTCCAAAAACCAAAACAAAGTTGGGAGCATGTGTCACAGTAATAAGTATGCAGCTCACCCTGGGAACATCTGTGAAGGGGTCTTGTGTCATTTTGTCTCGCACTTTTATGAGCTAGCAGACATATTGATCGAGAGCATCAAATTCTACGTTAACCATGTATCCATCTCTTCCCAACCATGGTTAAGTTAATAAGAGACGGATCTAAAAATTTTAGGCGGGTACACCATTAAAAAAAATGAGGAAAAAATAATATTACGTGGGATTTAATTAATATTCCTCTGAATAAATTAAATAACTCAGTATTCAAACAAGTGTATCATTCAACCTTTTTAGAGCAATAAGATCAATAAATAATGTTAGATCAATTCTAAAAAATACATATATAAAATACCTAATTTGTGAAAGAGATCATGTGTTAACGTACACCATAATCTGGACTATAAATCCGTCCTCAGTTAAGCATATGAAACATATGCAATTTGGGACACAAAATGAAACTTTTAAGTGGGCCATCAAAAATTATAACATAGACCAATATTGCTTAATTCTATTTACACCACTAAACATGCATGCACAATCAGCAAGTAGGATTTGAGAATTTTGTTTGGCTTTCCGCATTAGTTTTGACGGATTCCATAGGATATAGTAAATTGTATTGAGTTTCATCTTTTACGTCTTTGGATTTATTAGATAAATTAAACATATAGCATAAAATTACAAATTAAAACTACGCCATTCATTATAAAATTGGAATACATGGATTCTAGGAGAGAAAAATGGCCCACTCTCCACATAATAGGTAGAAGTTTATTTTGAGAAAGGGAATCACGTCTTGTGGAAATATGCATGATTATTATTCTAACTACTGATGTCAAAATCAAGTAAGGCCTCAATTATCTTTTTCTTAAGATTAAGACGTCTGAATCCGAATACATATTTGAATATTAACATTGTAACGATCCAGTCGGTTCTTACGTAGAATTTGCATTAAAAATTACTGTTATTGACTTGTCATAGGTTGTTTATACTGTTCTTGATGTGTTAGAGTTGGTAGGCTCGGAATCGGAATGGTTGTGGTGAGAATTTAGCCATTTAGTCTTAAAAATAGCTTTAAAATGGGAAAAGTCAACTGAGGGTTGACTTATTGGTAAACGACCTCGGAATGCGAATTTTATGGCTCGGATAGCTTCGTTAGGTGATTTGGGACTTAGGAGCGTGTTCGGAATATTTTTGTGAGGACCGGTGTAGAATTAGGATTGAATTGGCGAAAGTTAGTTTTTGGCAATTTCCGGTCGGCACTAGAAATTAGGTTGTATTGGGGTCGGAATGGAATTCCGACAGTTGGAACAGGTTCGTAATGTCATTTTGGATATGTCTGCAAAATTTCAGGTCAATCGGAGTTGTTTTGGATAGTTTTGGCATCGTTGGTGGATTTTAGAAATTTCAAAGTTCTTAGACTTGAATCCGACGTGATTTTGGTGTTTTGATGCTATTTTTAGTGTTTCGAGAGTGCAACTAAGTTTGAATAATCAATTCTGATGTGTTGGTAACTTTGGTTGAGGTCCCGAGGGGCTCGGTATTGATTTCGGGTGGTTAACGGGCATTTTCGGGCCTTAGAGAATTGTTGGTTTTCTGGTTTTTGTGCAGCAGGAAATCCTTCACTACGATCGCGTGAGGAGAGACGCGATCGCGTAGTTCAAATTGAGAAGGGCAGAATTTTGCTCTCTGCGATCGCATAAGTGTGTTTGTGATCGCAGAGGTTGAGCAGGTTGAGCAATGCGATCGCGTGGAGCATGTTGCGGTCGCGTAGTGTAAATGAGGGGGAGCATAAGTGGGGTGGTTGGTCATCACGATCACGTGAATAGGGGTGTGATCGCAATGGGCTAGAAATTGAAGCTTCGCGATCGCGTGGCTAAGTTTGCGATCACAGAGAATATTTTTGGGCAGCTGAGAAATTGTGCTTCGCGATGTGGGTCCCGCGATCACGATGAATAAAGAACTGGCAGTATTTAAACAAACTCTCCACGACCATTGGACCCATTAACACCATTTTTGAACGGGAAAAGAGCTTGGAGGCGATTTTGAAGAGGAAAAATCAGTGTTCTTCGTTGAGGTAAGTATTTTTGGACCCTAAAACTCGATTATAGGTGATTAAGAAACATAATATCAGTGTTTAATTCATGAAAATCAGTAGAAAAAGATGGAGTTAGGGCTTTAGATTTTGAGACCTTTAGGGGACGATTTGAGAGGTCAAACGAACTCCGATTTTAGTGTTCTTTATATGAACGGACTCGTGAGATGATGAAGAAAAGTTTTGTATAAAAATTTCTGAGTTTCGGGACGCGGGTTCGGGGGTTGGATTTTGACCAATTTCGGATTTTTGAGCTAAATTTGATATTTTTCGATTGGAATTTATTTCTTAAGAATAATTTGATGATAAAAATCTGAACTTGGTAGATTTGAAGCACTCAGAGGCCGGATTTAGAGGCAAAGGCACTGCGGAATAGTATTTTAGCCGGTTTTGAGGTAAGTAACGTTTCCAAACTTGGTTCTGAGGGTTTGAAACCCCGAGCTAAATGATTTATGACTATTGTTGAGGTGATGCACATGCCAAGTGACGGGCGTGCGGGTGTGCACCAAGTAATTGCGGCCTGGCTTATCCCATGGCACCGCTTAGTGATTATTCCATGATGAAATATGTGCTTCTATTAATGTGGTAATTGTGAACATGTTAGAAATCATGTTAAGTATAAATGCTAGGCTTCACGCTGAAAATGCTGAGACCCGAGTGGTCGTATATTGTTGTCTCATTTTGTGATTATTTGATGTCATATACTCAGTCATGTTATAGCATATCACTTCATATCTCAGCCTCAGTATTGTTAATTACATGCATACTTATCATTGTTTCGGGCTGATGGAGGCATTTGTGATCCATGTGAGTGAGACTGAAGGATAATGACTGAGTGACACCGGATCCGAGGTTGGAAATTTTGAATTTTTGTTTCAAAATATTGTTTTAAAAACTTCAGACTCTTAGCATTATCAATAATTTTGTTTAAAACTGTATTTTTACTGGAAATTGAATTTAGCTTAGTTAAAAAAAGGCGGCTTGCCTGGTTCCACGACAGGCGCCATCACGACTCCAAAATTGGGTCATGACAAAGATGTGTATTAAGATTAAGACATCTTAATCTGAATACACATTTGAATATCAAGATATGTATTAAGATCTGAATACTAAATGATTAAAATGTTTGATTTTCAATATCTGAATGTATAAAATTTATCTTTATTTGAAAATTAATAAACATAAAATTTTAATGAAATACTAATTAATTTAATATTCTATTAATAAAATCTATAATTTTTTAAAATATAGTATTTGCAGGTGATGATTGCTAATGGTGGTGCTTGTGAATGCCGACTAGAGGCGGTGGTTGGTGGTAGGTTTGACTGATGGTGGTGGTTCAGGGTAGTAGCTAGTGGTGATTAGTAGTGATGGCGATTATGATTGAGGATGGTGGTGGTGAGTGGTGATGGCGGGTGGTGGTGGTAGTTGTGATTGAGGAAGGTGGTGGTGGGTGGTGGTAGTTTATAATGATGAGTAATGTCGTTTATGATTGCCGATGGTGATGGAGTGGTTAGTTGTGGCAGTTGAGGTGGATGGGTATTTGTGGTTGAGAATGATGGTGGTGGGAGTGGTGCGGGTGAGGGGTGGTGGTAGTCGATTATGGTGGCGGCTATGATTGAGGATGATGGCGGTGATGGTGGTTGAGTATGGTGGTGGTAGTGGTGGCATGGTGGTAGTTGATAATGGTAGACGGTGACGATAATTAATAATGAATATGGATGATAGCATCTTAATGAAATTAAGTCTCTGTTATGAATTTTAATCATACAGATCTATTCAGACCCATTAAGTGGTTGTGAAGTAAAAAAACACACTTAATGATTATGATCTGAATAATTAAAATTCAGACCTCCGTAAGTGAAAAATAGAAAGGGAAATTTTCACAAACCACTCTTGTTTAGTGGTTATTAGCTAGTTGTAGCTACCATTTTACTATATTACTTCCTATAGCTATGTTTTCAGGTTTTTAGAGTGTATTCGATGTATTTAAGCTATTGTATTCATGAATACAGTAGCATTTCTAGGCGTGAAACAGGGGATTACAGCTAGACAGATTATTGTATTCGACTGTATTCATGGCATGAAACAGGGATTACAGCTAGACAGATTATTGTGTTCGACTATATTCATCATATGTATTTGTGAATACAGTAACGTAAATAGCGCAATTCATGGTCTATTCAGCTGTTTTTATACGAAAAATGAATCAATTAACATAATAGACTCCTAATATAACTCAACAGACTCAATTATAACACACAAAATTTATATTTCCAGTTATAAAAAAGATTCTCAACCGAAAAACACCCCAAAAATATAGCAATCTTCAGAGAAAATATGCTGAATATTTTTCCCAACCGATAAATACAACAAAAACAGAGCAATTTGAATATATATATATATATATATATATATATATATATATATATATATACATCTGAATACATAAATTATATTAATTTAAAAAATATATGAATATATTCATGGAATATAGTGATACGGTGAATTCAATGAAATACATAGAATACAGCGAGATACATTGAAATACAATGAAAAAAAGACAATGAAATACATGGAAATACAACGAGATACATTGAAATATATTAACAGAATCTTCAAGTTGCTCAGCCCCAAATTCCGTCGTCTTTGTTCAAGAACAACCCTAATGTCGTCTCGTCGAGAGGGCCGCGATTTTGACTTGAAACGCCATTATTCCCATTTCGATAAAAAATCCAGTCCCGTTTCACCGCCTCAAATTAGATCTGCCGGTAAGAGTTAGTAGTCACAATTAAAAAAGTTCAAATACATCACAGGTAAGTTTGAGAGTTGGGCAAGTAACTACTGTAAGAAAGCAACTTGAAATCAATATGGATTTATGAGAGAGTAGCCAGTAGCCACACACACACCAAAAAACTCAACGGCTTGAGTTCGAGAAGGTATTAAAGTAGCAAATTAAAGGAGAGATATTAACTGATGGCAGAGGTTTGTCATTCACATATTCAACCATAGATATCAGCAATTTAGGTAAAGCAGTAGTCGATGCTGCATCAAATCAGGTTCGGAGCAAAACAATGTGAAAATTTTGCGAGATGATGGAGATGAATCAGTGGAGAATCGTGGTTGTATTCATGGAGAAAGACTGGAGTTGAGAGAGAGGGTGGAGAAAAATCTGAAAGAATGAGAGAGAAAATTAATACAAAGCATATTTTATGATTTAAGGGTAGGAGGTGACTATATATTGATATTTGACTATAAAAATCAAAAGGTAGCTATGAAATATAATTTTTTAAAAGAATATTTATCTAAAATAAATAAAGTATCAACCTTTACTATAGAAGGTAAAAATTCCAAAAAAAAAAAAATGAGGCCTAAATATCTTTGAGCCAACAGTCACTAGCTCATGTGAAAGCGTTATCTGCATGTCTAAATTGGGTTCACACTGCTATAGTCGCTACCGTCCATTTTAATTTGCTTTACTTGCATTTTGATAAAGATTAATTCCTCTTTCCATTTCACTTTACCTAAAAATACTTAACTTGACATAACTTGACACAAAATTTAGTATGTTAATTAACCAATATACATATATTAGTGATGACAAAAGAGAGTTAGAACATTATTGATGGATTGAAGACCAAACTTCATATTAAAATTGAAGTAAGAATAACTTGATGGATGTAAATATTTATAAGTTGTGAAAACTTTATAGAAATATAATTGTGTTAAACATTTTGGAACATCCCAAAATAGAAAGAGTTTCATACAAATTTAAACAAAAGAAGTGTGAGTTACTTAAGTATTTAACGATATTTGTTGCATAAAATAGAATCTAGTAATTTACCATTGGAAAAATAGCATAATAATTTTATGGTCATATTCTCTATTGAAGATGTCAAATTCAATCCGAACGTGTAGTTCCGGTAAAAATTGCGCGGGGCATCTTATTTGGTCGCTCCCATTTAATCTATACTTGCTTTTTAAAAAACTTTTAACTTGTGCCCACTTTTTAAATAACTTTAGCTCCCTTTCCCTCGCTGAGCTGAAGTTCACCAGTTAGGCTGAAGTTCGCCAGTTATAAAGACAAAACTTCAGCATACGGGGCTGAAGTTCCCCAGTTACAAACTTTAGTTTTAGAGCTGAAGTTCCCAAGTTATAAAGACAATTACAAAGACAAAACTTCAGCTCTAGAGAACTTCAGCTCTAGAGTTGAAGTTTTGTCTTTATATACTGGGGAACTTCAACCCAGTATGCTGAAATTTTTGTCTTTATAACTGGGGAACTTCAGCCCTGTATGCTGAAGTTCCCCAGTTACAAAGACAAAACTTCAGCTCTAGAGCTAAAGTTCCCCAGTAACTTCAGCCCCGTATGCTGAAGTTCCCCAGTTACAAAGACAAAACTTCAGCGCTAGAGCTAAAGTTCCCCAGTGTAACTGGGGGAACTTCAGCCCCGTATGCTGAAGTTTTTGTTTATATAACTGGAGAACTTCAGCCCCGTATGCTGAAGTTCCCCAGTTACAAAGACAAAACTTCAGCTCTAGAGCTAAAGTTCCCCAGTTACAAAGACAAAACTTCAGCTCTAGAGCTGAAGTTCCCCAGTGTAACTGGGGGAACTTCAGCCCCGTATGCTGAAGTTTTTGTTTTTATAACTGGAGAACTTCAGCCCCGTATGTTGAAGTTCCCCAGTTACAAGACAACAACTTCAGCTCTAGATCTGAAGTTCGCAAGCTACTTCAGCCCCGTATGCTGAAGTTATACGCAAAAACGTGTATAAATGTAATTTATTTTACAAAATGAATATAAATTAAAACGTGGCACAAAAAATGGGTACGGATGCAAAAGCCCCGTAGTTCTGTCGTTGATCATCCCATGTAAAAAAGGAACTGATTTATAATAATTTGAATTCTCTAAAAGTGTATGCAGCACAGTAGCAGTAATATGCTATCCCTTATTTTAAGTGTGAGCGATAGACTTTTCCATAAGGTATTTTAAGGAAAATTTACTATTAAGTTCTACTTTCATTTACACCGGACACTCAAGTCAAATGTGAAGGGCCTAGTTTCCTACCAATTTACTATTAAACCTTAATATGATATTGTTCTTCTGCTGTTAAATTATTATGATTCCACCCTTATTAAGTTTTATTTATTTTCTACATTTAATTAATTTAATCAATAAATACAATAAGAATGATGATGATGATGATCATTGTATACGGTTGAAATCTAGTGTGTCCGATTTTATAGGTTCTAGGAGTTGTCTCGAGAATAAGCTCATAATGGACTAAGTCCGAGTTCGAAGACATGAAGATCGAAGTGCTCAAGCAAGTTATGGTAACAGAATGACGAGATATTAGCAACTGGTAGAAGGTCGCGGCGGGAATCACGGGGCAGATCGAATCAGGCGGTTATTGACACCGATCATGGGATTTATTTCCGTTTTTAGAATTGTACCTATTTTAGGATTCCTCTACTATATAAAGAGCGTCCCATTCATTTGTAGACACATTACATTCACTGAAAATAATATACACATTGCTCTCTAATTACTTATTACTCATTACTGTTCTTACTGTTCTTACTACTTGATCTCGAGGCTATCCTGGATCGAGGTCGATATATTGCCACAACATTGGTTTGATTTATCGCACAATTCATTCTTTTATTCCGTTATTTATCAATTAGTATTGAATTAGATCACGTATTCTTATAACTACAATACAAGTTTAATTGTTACTCGGATTTCGAGGTAAACAATCATCATAATTATAATAATAATAATGGTTTAAAATTGAAATCAAAGAGGTGTTATATCCATTTTATATTTATAACAGGCAAAATGTTAATAATATCTTTAGTTTAATATATAGCGAATAATACCGATCAAAATGAACTACTTTTTGGGGGAAACAGGTGTAAATTTTAGAGCTGTAAAACTATTCAAAAGAATACTAGAACAGTTACACCAACTTGGAAGGAAAATGCTAAAATCGTATAAACCGTTCTTAAGTAACCTCCTTTAAGAAGATAAAGAAAGGTCTTTCACGTAAATGCGACTCCATTGGACCAAACGATGTTTGTAACGAAAAGAATTGGGATAGGCTAATGGGAGGAATAGAATTTAATTAATTAATTAATTATCCAACTAAATCAACTCTTCATCCTTCAATTTTTTTGGGGCTTTTATATCCGTACTCACTTTTTGTGTCATGTTTTAACTTATACCCACTTTGTAAAAAAAATTTACATTCTTACCCGCTTTTGCGCATAATTTCAGCATGCGGGGCTGAAGCAGCAAAGGCAATCACGCAAAACTTCAGCATTCTAGTAGACGGGCCTGAAGTAGCTTGCGAACTTCAACTCTAGAGCTGAAGTTCTTCAGCTCTAGTAAATGGGGAACTTCAGCTCTAGAGCTGAAGTTTTTGTCTTTGTAAATGGGGTGGGCTGAAGTTCCCCAGTTATAAAGACAACAACTTCAGCATATGATGCTGAAGTCCCCATTTACAAAGACAAAAACTTCAGCATACGGGGCTGAAGTTCCCCCAGTTACACTAGGGAACTTCAGCTCTAGAGCTGAAGTTCCCTAGTGTAACTGGGGGAACTTCAGCCCCGTATGCTGAAGTTTTGTCTTTATAACTGACGAACTTCAGCTTAACAGGTGAAGTTCAGCTCAGCAAGGGAAAGGGGAGCTACTTTTATTTTAAAAGTAGGTACAAGTTAAAAGTTTTTAAAATAGCGGATATAGGTTAAATGAGGGCCAATTTTTACAATTTTTTTTTAATTGTTTTACTTCTGCAGCTACTCCTAGCAACTTGTAGTACTGTTATATTTAACTTTTATTGAGACAACCTGGCCCATGTTACGAATACAAACTATAATTACTTAATACTAAAAACACGTGAATCACGATCGTGTACTTTTTTTCTTTCTCATCCCCCTTTTTTGCAATATCCGTTAATTTTTTTTCTTTTTGGAAATATTAAATTGAGACAATTTGGCACATTTTGATGAATATTATAAGAATTACAACTTAGAAACAGAAATTAATATTTATAACACGTGAACCACTTCGTACACGATCTTCTTTGTTTATTATCTCCCTTTTTTCTCGATCCTTTGAAAAAAAAAACTGAACATATTAAATTGAGGCAACTTGACCAACCATATAAATTTTAATATGATTAGTACAGCTTAGAAATAGAAAATAATACTTAGCACGTTAGAGTAAAATTAGGATGATTCAAATGGACTCCAACTGATCTTCATGTAAGCTGTGACATCTACCTTGCTAAATTAATTGTTTAATTCATATAATTAAGCTGATCACTTCACTAATTTTTCACAACAACTTTATTTCTTCTTGTCATCAAAGTGAATCATCTTCATTCTCTCTTAAGGGTAAAACCAAAGTACTTCATCGCCTTTTAAAGTGTGATCTCGGTTCAAAAATTTACAAACTTAGAGAAAATTGCAAGAGAGTAGTTATAAGATTTGGCTCTCAGAATAGAAAACGATTGGTTTTAGGAGAATTAACTTTGATATTTCTTCTGAAAGTACGAGTTATTGAATATCAGGTTCTTATATAATATGAGTATCATAAAAAAGAATTAAAAATTATTGTAGAGGATTTCATATTTGTAACACATAATGCATATGTCATTAGCAAAACCTATATAAATTTCCAATTCATATTTCATTAGAGAAGAAACGCCATAATGCATGTCATAGATTGTTAAATGTGTCCAGAAGCTATTTACAAACAAATACTAAAAGTTTTTAACGAGCTCTACATGTATGAAAACTGAAACTGAAGGCAAGGTTCAAATACCAGCAATAGACAATTGAGCAACAAGGCTTTATCCTTTCCATGGGATGTTGAATTTGCAAAGTCAATCCTCTTTCACCTCTTCATAACAGAGGGGGCAGTTCTGTGACACACAAAGACACAGATATTAGTCACTTTTCCTGCAGCACAATATCCCCCACCCAATCTATTTTGACCCAAAAGATGAAGGGGAACGAAAAGGACACTGTTTCTCCAGTAGAAGTGGAATATTGAGCTCAAACGAATAACAAGTTGAAACTGCGAAAGACGTATCCTTTACCACCATATGTCAATTGTACAAGTGCTAACTTTTGCTCATTTTTGTCCACAATGATCTGCTTCCAACCCCAAATTAGTCATATCCCCTCACCATCTTTCTGATGCAGACTGTAGAGAGGTTATTCTAGAACTTGTGTATTTGATTGATTAAAGAAGACGATACTATAAGCTTTATAAGCGAGCTTTAGAAGATAGCCTAAAAGGCGAGACTAACAACTATAAGTTGATTAGAGTTTTGATCTCTGTTTAGAGACCAGGAAAATCTCCTCTACTGCATCTCGCAAAGCAATTCAAAAGCTTTGCTTCTCTTTGAGTCTATTTGATGTTTTTATCTTACTCAAGCACGGGAGAACAAACACTAAAACAGGATTGAAGGGGACAGGATCTTAAGTACGAGGATATTCTGTCTCACCTTTCTTTCTTTAAGCCAGCGGTTTATACATTCTGAATGAAACATGTGTGCACAAGGTAAAGTGGTCAACATATCTCCGCTTCTGTATGCAGCATAACATATAACACACCTGCATAGAATGAAAATGCAAGGACCAAAATTAGTTAGATGATCATATCTTTTTATCAAACTTGTTTGAAGGTGTTTGTTACTGCATTTTCTTTAAAACGAAGTTATTTACAGGATTAACCTTTACAAACTTCATTTCCAGAAACCTTTTCAAAAGAAACCTATTCCAAATGTTGTCAAATGGGCTTCTTAAGACCACTAATTCACCAATAATCTAGCTGTCACCAATGTATGAATGAACGGTGGAAATAGGATTGAAGGGAAACATATATCGAGAGATAGTTACTAAGGGTAGTCACCACAGTTTACATGCTTCATTTACTCACGACCTATCTGCCACAGAAAAATGCCAAATGATATAGTATTAGATATTTCCTCTTTTCTTTCTTTTCAGGAGAGGGTGGTGTTCTTCAAATATGCAGGGTAAGCTCTGATTTAGATAAGAGCAGCACAAAATGCCATCGTTATGAATCACATGGTATAAAACAAATAGCATTTCCAATATTTACCATTCTCATCTACACACTGGAGCTAAGAGATTCAGAAACAATAAACTGCCTGTTATGCTTTATGCTGGTAAAAATCAGACACAGATCATCAATATTAGTAGAACGGTATAATTATTGCACTAGCACATTTATTAGTAAATTTTTGTAAAAGAATATATGTGCACTTTCTCAATAAAGCTAAAGCAAAATAGATAGGCAGGATAGAAGAAATAAAAACACAAGGGTATTTATCCTACTCTCCCATTTTCTTTTTCTTCGAGAAGAATCCTGTCTTGTATTTGAAAGTTGGTAATCGACTTATGAGGGCTGGTGAAAGCCCTCTGCTCTGCTGGCCAACAGCTTCTCCTAAGGACTGTAACTCCTACCAAAATGAAAGAAGACAATCGGAATGGCCTAAATTAAAGGTTCACATGGTGGGAAAAGAAAAAACAGCAAGAGTAATATAAACTATTTCAAGCTTAATCAACACGAAAAAGAAAAAATGATTGTAGTCTAACCTCATAGGTCATACTATCTGGATCAATATCATCTTGTCTTGTGTTCGGATTCCCAGACTGCACTTAGTAATAGAGAGCTGTACGTTACAACCTTTTTAAGCTAAAAACAGCAGTAGAGAACTAAAAAGTTGCATCATACCCTAACCGGAGGTGATTCTCTAGGAGGGGATTCCCTGTTGCCTGCAGATAATGTGGAGGTCACTTGGTTATGAGTAACGGGGACACTAAATCCTATAATCCTTGAATAGAAACTATAATTCAAACTCCCACAAAGTAGATCCTGTTCTAGTTAATTTACTTCATACACTTCTATTCATCCACAAAGTTGTTCAGATACAATATAGCCTATCCGCTAGAATATACTGAACGTGCACACATCTACAAGATGCTCTATAGTACGAGTCACTTTTAGAAATGGCTTTAGAAGAATGAAGAACAAATGAGCAATAATTCCCTATCTAGCGTGATATGAAATATTCTCCACGAAACATCTTCCTTGGGAAGAAATCATTTTAAGGAAAACACTTTTTACAAAATAGTCAAAACAACTTGCATGCATTGTGGTAATAAATCATTCTCTACTCACTCTCCTACTCCATATCACTTGCTCCTATAAATATGTAAAGATTATTTCCACTTTTTGCTACTCATAACAATCACCAAACACCAAATCCTCAAGCCCCACTCTACTATCGACCATTTTTTTAAAATTAAAAATCCTTGCACTATCGACCAATTAAATGTTCGTCACCAAAAAGATACTAGGAAATGATTTCTATGATAAAACATTTGTTTGGGGTACATTTTACATGATACCACTCAGGACGTAATTCCAAATTTCTTAATCGATTGCATTTTGTATAAACAGTTCATAATACTCGCATATTGTGGAATCCGGGAAAAATGTTACTCTTTCAGTAATTACCAATGTAAGTCGCGTTCTTCACTGTCCCAATGTTTAGTTTCATTCAGTGAGCTCTTTAACCTTAGTATTTAGGTTTTTAGATAACAAGCTACTATTGTTTCATTCATTCTAAAGTACAGTTTAGAAAAGCCTTAAATTTGCAATGTTTTAAATCTTGGTATGCATATATCATTGGTCGCAGTTATAATTATAGATCATTCATAATAAGATGATTAACATCTTCTTTAACTTCAAGAAGAATATCAAATCTCTGTTAACAGAGGAACAAAGACAAATTAGGACTATGGGGCAATTAGAGATATTTGTTTGGCTAAATAAGAAAACCCGGGCAATAATGTACCCTAATACAAAGCAGAGATAAGAGCTGTATGACCAAGAATTTACTGGCTAAATAATGTTCTTACGAAATTACCAGCCACAGTAGAATTAAGCTCATCTCTGCAGAAATCCTCAAAATCATCCCCTAACTGCAATGATCTAGCTAAAGCTTCATCCAGAGCCAATTGTGATTCAAAGCTTCGAGAAGAATCATCCTTTTGTGCTGATACCTGATGCCCTCTACTGGTTTGACCATATTCAGAGCTCATATTCCTGTTTTTCCCATTTGCTTGAAATGACAAGTAAACAGTTTCCTGCAACATAGGAAACCAATTGTCAACAGAAATTCTTTTAACAAAAGTGTGTGTGCATTGTTGAACCCTGTGCATAACATTCATTTAATTCCATAATACCTGTTGCAATAGAACTTCTTCATAACTCAAATCACCATCCTCAGGAAAAAGATCTTTTATATTCTCAGCGATCTCGGATGGGATTCCACCACTTGAATAATGGGTATGCAACAAGCTATTACTCATTGTAAACGTTTCAGGTATGACTATGCACTATCCTTCTTCAGACTGCAGGACCCTTTCACCGTCTATAGAATTTGAAGTTGATCAGAACTAGGTTATAGTTGAATAAAGAACTTGAAAGAGGCTTATAAAGAATTTCACATTTCATAGTATGTAAAAATTGGTTACCACAAATAGGTGAGTTTTTCAGATTCACTTTATATGAATGTATCTAACCTCTTTTGTGAATTGTGAAATGGGCTACATTAGAGGACAAATAACAGGACAAAGAAATACATGTGCTCCTAAAAGGATTATGATGAACCATTCATGACTATAAATTAGAGTTCTGAAGAACAAGATTGTCTCTTAATAGCTTTTGATCATCTCTGCCCTCTTCAGAATATTGTACATTAATGCCATAGGTGCAAAGTTTTGAAAACTAGACTACTATCAGACACAGCATACGACCAAAAATGCTCTGCAAATATATTAAGCTAATTATACAATTCCACAAAATGCCAATAAAGACTGATTTTGACACCTTAAATATTTACTCCTAGGAATAATAAACACTTGACCAGCACCAGAGAAGGAAAGGTACCAATTCAGGTATAGGCAGCAAGATACAATGTCATTGCAAATACAAGGAAAAATGCAAAACACTTATCTATGCAGTAATAGAAAAGGGCTCTCTAAGTTGATTTGACTCTCCCACACTATATGCCTTCTGAAAAAGAAATCATGCCTAAAATGACCTTAATTACCCTCTAAATTCACAAATCAAGAAAATTCAAGATGGTAAAGAAAGGCAAAAGCAGGAAATCATGACTTAATTGCATTTTACACCTTACATTAATTGTCCTTCCCTAGTATAGTTACCGGGTCACCGGGCTCGACCCGGGAAAATCCTATTCCGATACTCAATTATGACAAAAATTGGAAACATATGAATGAGAAGAACTGGCAAGATTCAAAGATTGTAACTTTACATCAAAAGCAACATACCCATTTAGAATCTTGCAATGCAAATTCAAGAAAAGATGCGTTCTTGAATTTGACTCAGTACTATTCATGAAAATGGCACAACTTGGAAAAGACAGAGGGAGAATTTTTTTTACCTTTTTCAGAGAAGCAAACGAGATGGGGGTCTTGACTCTAAGTCTAAGCAGGTCATCTTACTTACTGGAGAGTGTAGAATAGTGAAGAAAAGGTCGAATGATAGCAACTGATGAATATTAAATCCAAGGAAGCTGGTGGGAACGGAAGACATAAAAGGGGTCCACTTTGCTTATTGAAAAATGCTACAACTGGTTTATAATGGTAAGTTCCGCAAGCAGCCACAACAGTGAATACAGCTCTATTTACATTTTGCATCTCTTTCTTACATACCCTTTTTGCCCTTTTGTTAGATTATTTGAGGATAAATTTTCAGTCTTTATTAGTAGCGGTGAGCTGAAAACTGCAATTGTGTACTTTCCCATATTTACTGCTTGTTTGTTTGCAAAAGACAGTAACAGTGACGACTAATAGTGGAGATATAACAGAGATGAAAGGAATGTGGACACGTTGCCACGGGTTTCACTTCCACACTCATGTCACTTTTTCTAGAGACAAAGATTTCCTCCATTTTATGTGTCTTGATTTAATAGCTATAAAAATTAAAAGTGTGTATAATATGTAAAAAAAATACTCTTTTAATCTTAAATGTATTATGCCATTTTCGTATAAGAAAGTTTCATTTAATGTAAGATGTGAAATTGCGCCTAACTATATTTTGATTGTTGAAAGATGTACATTACATTAAATGGTTGAAAGATATAAGCAGGCTTCGATGTTCTATAATTTATAAAAAACAACAATATGTTAGGTTTCTATTTTATGGGATAAATCGTCTCCTCAAGACGTCAAGCCAGCAAAAAAGTCGTTCACCGCTATGAACTGAGCTCATGTGCCCATAAAACTTGCTATACATGCTACTGCTAGACGTGTTCAATTGCAATTGTCCTAGTTCAATTGTTTTATTAAACTTTTGACGTTAGAGCTAGGTTGTACAGTTGTCGTGTACAGGTTACTTTATTGGAGGTGTTATATTGTTCTTTGGTTTAGGTCCGTGTATAATTTAGTAAATATCGAATTATCGTATCGAAATCAAAAATTTTGATATTCGGTATGATATTTGGTTTAAATTTAAAAAAATGTTAGTATTAGGTACGGTATTTGATATTTTAAAATGAAATATCGAAATATCGGTACCGTACCGAAATATATATTATATTATACAATACACATTTTGTTAATTATAACATAAATATAAGAAATCTAAAATTTTACTTTTCTTTATTCTCTAAATTCATCAGTAACTTTAAACAAGTAACAAGATATTTTCTTAAGTTTTCTCTCTCTATGTTGGTATTTGTTGATTTTGGACAAAACTTTTGCCAACAAACGTTTTTAGTTTTGTACGTTTGAATACTTTATTAAGAATATTACTATCTATGACTTTATGCACTAGTTAGTATTCAAACCGAATAACCGAAACCGAAAGGAGAAAAATTTAACTATACCGAATATAATTAGGTACGGTATTTGTATAGCATTTTACGAATCCAAACCAACGAACACCCCTACTTTGGTTTACTAATAGATCAAGACAGGAAGACCTAAGTTTTTTAAAACATGGATATACACCTAAAATGACAAAATAAAATTTTAAATGGGTATTGATCGTAGGTAAATAATTTAGTATTCAATTAAGTATATTTTTTTAATGTAGGGACTCGCAGATAATATTAGATTAATTCAGAAAATACATACATAAATAATATAGTTTGGTGGGAAAATTATTGGTAATATGAGTTATAAATATGTTCATGGATTCAGACTTAAGTCATTCGACTCATTCACATGGATGAGTCCAATTAAATCTCGTCTAGATTTATATTATGCAAGGAGACATTGCTTTTGTGTGTCCTACATGGATGGTCTCATCGAGCTATTTGAGTCCCAATTAAAGTAGCTAAAAGTCAACTTACTTACTCACAATATAAAATATCAAATAAAATGGTATGAGCATTGCTAATTCGCCAAGCAAAAGGTGACCGTATAAGAAGGCAAAATTGAAACTCATTATTGCATTCAAGATTATTTGAATAACCACTTCCACAACAACAATAAAGTGTAGATGCAAAGAGGAATATAATCTCAACGACGAACACACTTGGTGAGCATTTATATCTTTTGAACATATACACTATTCAAAGTTTATAGTAAAAGTCTATTTTATATATTCAAAGTGTATAGTGAAAGTCTATTTTGTATAGTTACATCTATTTTGTACATTTTTATATAGTGATAATTTCTTTTGTATATATTTTGTAGTGACATCTATTTTGTATATATTTTGTATGGTGACAGTCGTTTTTGTATATATTTTGTAGGCAGAATACATCGGCAACCCCTTAAAGTTGTCTTCACTTTTCACTTTGACTCTCCATCTTAAGTCCGTTCTATTTGAACACTCCAACCACACCTCGAATGTGTCATTTAAACACAATTCGGTGATGTGGCATAGTGTGTGTTGACCACCTCTTTAGAGAGCATGGGATGCTATTGTTATAGGTCCCAAAGAATAAATAAATGTCAATAGAGAAAATACCTACGTCCAGCAGTCCCTTTAAGTCTTTAAACGAGCAGCCCCAACAACTACGTTCAGCAACCCCTTTAACATTTTCGGTGAAACTTTATTGTTTTTCGGCAAAGTTCCATTTTTCTCATCATTAACGAAATTAAACTTTGTGACTTGAATCTAAAGAAAAATCAGATTTACATCTCAAAAAAGGGCAAGGCTTTGTTTTTCCCAGCGAATTTTCGTGAATCTAAAGAAGGAGAAAATCAGAAGGGATTTTGAACACCAAAAAGGATTGACAAAAAATTTCCCTTTCCCCAGATAAGAAAATTCTTCCTAATGTCAGTGACAGATTTAATCAAGAAACTAGCGCGATATGGGACGATTTTATCAAACCCAGATGAGGATTTGCCTTAATCTCTCGGGTCAAAACAGTAAACGGGCAAAACAGACATGGACTCATTGTGGGCAGTGTTGAGGGACTCGTTGTCGTGGATACGGAGATCGCTACGGAACCAAACAATGGATGCTCGTCGAAGGCTGCTGCATTAGAAGGCTCAGAAGAGCGAAGTGGGTTTAGAGTGAGAGAATCTTGAAGTGAGTTAGCAAAGAAAGTAGAAGTTGGATTTTGTGGGAAGAGGGAGAGAGGCTGAAGCAAGAGAGAGATTAGAGAGATGAATTTTTTTTTCTATCTCTTTTTTTAATTAATTAATTCAAGTTATATTCATGTGTTTCTTTTCTTATTCTTCAGTGTGGCAGTGAATTACACGTATTGTTTATGTTTGGCTGCTTATGAATTTTGTGTTTAAATTCTACATTCGAGGTGTGGTTGGAGTGTTCAAATGGAACGGGTTTAAGATGGAGTATCAAAGTGAAAAGTGAGGACAACTTTAAGGGGATGCCGATGTATTTGGCCTATTTTGTATAGTGATATCTATTTGGTATATTTTTTATATAGTGATAGTCTATTTAGTATATAAACTGTATAGTAACAATCTATTTTGTGTTACTTTTGTATAGTGACAGTCTATTTGTATATTTATTTTATATAGTGAGAGACTTTTTTTGTATAGTGAAAGCATGGGTACTAATGATCACTTTAATTTTGTTATAAAGTATTAAATACACTGCTAGAACAATGAGTAGGGTGTTTTTGCTGACTCCATATGCACACTTAATAATAGAAAATCCTTCTCGAGCTTCTGGCCGTTCTAGATATGTTTTTCCTCCCCCTATTTGACATATGCATCAACACAGTTATTTTGAACTGATGACTTTTACAATGGTGCACTTCAGCAAGTTCGTATCTTTACTTAAAGAAGTCCGAGATGGATCAAGTGACACTAATTATTCCCCTATTCTTAGACCGGATGGTATATTTTGCTGCATACCAAATTGTATTGATTGATTTTCTTCTATTTCTTTGCAAAATGTGGATCCGCATCTCAATATCATCATGATGAGGGTATTTTCTCATTATTTGCTTACCTTTTCTAAGTCTTTTTTGACCTATTGGTATCCCAGTTTCTTACACATTAGTTATAGATTTTTTTGTCTGCAACTACTTAAGTTGATTATGTGTTTTTTAACCTAAAAAGTTCACATAAAAATAGGAAAAGTAGTCAATTTACTTCAAATTTCTCTAAGTAGGTGGCAAAGTAAGGGGAATGTATAGACTAAAGTAGATAACGGAGTTGAAAAACTTAAAATTTGAAGAGGGAAGACTGGTAGTGATTTTGGGCTAGCCCTTGTAATTGGTTTTGGGCTATTAGTTGTATGATTTATTTTGTAGCTACTTATTGTCATTAGTTTTTTCCCGATGACTACAAATGAAGTTTGCTCCATTTGAGCGGCCCCAAGAACTCTTAAGGATTTTGAGGGCTACAAAAGATAAGAACCGACAACAATAAGTTGACTAGCGGAGGCAAGTGCATAGATAGTCATTTTGAGGAAGTGCTATTTAAAGATTAGCCAGTAATTATTTTGTTCAGAAATTTTAAACTAAAATTTTTAACTTAAGGACATTTGTGTCCAGGGGCAGACCTAGCATATTACCGATGATTTAATTAAACCCATAACTTTTGACGCGAAGTAAAACTTTACATGTACAAATTTATTAAAATTACAAAAATAGTAGATATGAACCAATAACTTTAAAAATGGGTTAAAAATTTAGGCTGAATACATACGTAGACACTTAAAGTGGTACGATTTTTCATTTAGACACCTGAACTTAAAGGCGTTCCTAACGAGCACGTACATTATACGAATTTTGTTCCAATTAAAAACTTCTTGCTGAGTTGGTACACAGAGTGAGTCTCACCCAATATAGACGCGTGAAGAGCCCAAAAAATAGATTTTTTTCTTTTTCTTTTTATCTTTTTTATTTCCTCCTCCTTCTTCTTCTTCTTCTTCTTTATGTCCACCACCATTGCCTCCTCCACTTTCACCATTGTTGTGGCTCCATAGTTAAGTTACAAGCTTTCTTGATCAGCTCATCTTTGACTTCTCTGCCCTCTTCAATTCTCACCATTTTTGCCACTTAGCAGCTCAAAGATGGGAAATTTTTCGTTTGGTGATCAATTTAGTAGTCGTAATTTGAAGAGCACATATTTCTCACATTATTCACGTGGCTGGTTGCAAACTGCACACTTGTTTTAGTGAGATTAAAGTTGGACAAGTCACCTTATAAAATACCAGAAAATAATAATATTCCTAGTTGCAACTCTCACTTCACCTCTTATTAGCAATGCTCCAAAACCCAATTGACTAGACCTCCCAAATTTTGGACTACAATGGAGAACATTTACAATTTTTCAACCATCTCTTCAATTTCTCAGCCTAAGAAAGATCTTGGATTTTCTTGGACTGTGACTAATTCTGCAACTTCAGTGACAAATGGAAAAATTCTGTCTTTGACCAAGTTCAAGAATTGGAACACATTCTCATCAACCTTGAAGCTGCAATTTAAAAAATCAAGACATGCATGTGTAGTAAAAGCAGTTGATTCATCTGTTGAAATGGCAAAAGAGGAAAATAGGGAGGCTGTTAAACCGATTTACTCTTCTACACCATCTAATCGTCCTCTTCGAACTCCTCATAGCGGGTAACAAGACTACTAATCCATGCCCTTTTTTGTTTTTGATTATATAGCCGAATGTAATTGTGATTGTCTAAAAAAGATTTGAAGCAGCCCCCTATTGATTAAAACTGAAATGAGTCAGAGTTCTTCGTTTCAAATCGAAACACCATTAATGAGTCTTTAAAAAGCTTGAAGGTTTAAAATGGGTTACTTGATTTGATGAAAGTTTGTGAAATTAATGTTGGGATTGCCTTGGGGTCGTTGTGGGGAATCTTTAGATGAAGTTATAACAAATTTGGAGAAGTTTCTCTTAAAAGTTTGGATTAAAATCTTGGTTGGAACAAGAACACACATGAAGTGAAGAACACCAAAAATACTAATTTTATTGCCACATCAGCAACGAGTATATTGCACACACTTTGTAAGTTTCGCTAATTGTCAAAAGAAGTGTCTAATTGGAACAAAATTCGTATAATGTACGTGCTCATTAGGAACACCCCTAAGTTCAGGTGTCTAAATGAAAAATCATACCAACTTTAAATGTCTCTGTATGTATTAAGCCTAAAATTTAAAAGTGAAATCCATAGAAGTTAAATAGCAATCTTTTAGAGTGACTAGCTGGTGTCATTTCTACCAACTACCGAGCCGGAGGGAGATAAGTGAGCCGTAAGTTTGGGTTAAGTGGGCTAAAAAGTGGCATGTTTCCTATTTGAGGAAATATTTCTAATATGGGCCATAGCCATGGGCCTAGTGTTAGAGATAGTGATTAAGAAGTTGATAATTACGAAAGAGCCAGAAGATGGGCAGTAGAAGTAAGAAGAGAAAAATTGGAAGAGGAAGAGAAATCTTAGCAAAGTAATTAACAAAAGAGAGAAATTTGTGATAGGATCTACAAGCGCAAGTAGTTAGGTATATAACTTCTACCTTGGTCGTATAAAGGGTTTATGCATAAGTTAAAAATAAATTGGACTATTTCACTTAGTTTCTAGTCTGATTCATTAGATGCTCAAACTATCTGAGACAAAACAAATTGTACATACACTATATTCAATTTCGATGGCTTTTACCTTGTGTTGACTCTGCACCTACTTTCATTTCTTTCTTTCTTCTATTTTCTCGGAGTTTCTTGGATGCATTTCTAGAACAAATGACTCCGGGATAGTATTATAATATTTTGCAAGTGTTTAACGTAAACAAATTTTAGAAGCTCGATCAAACATATTATTTAATATAGTATTTTTTTTTAACATAATAGTTCTTTTTTAAAGAAGCCGACTTCCCAAGAGTTCTAACCTTATCGAATAGCTCGACGACAAAATTTGTCTATATCGGGGTGGGTCATATGATATGTATAGTTTATCAATCAAGTAGGAGGAACAACTATTATTATGATGGTGCAAAAGAAATGAAATTGATAAAATATTTAATGGAGTAAATTCTCTTATTGATAAACTATTAATTTTGATATAATCATAGAATATCTCCTCGAAATATATATTACACTCACTTATTATTTATAACTATCTTTAGTATCATATTCGAAATTTAGATATAACTCTATCTAAAAATTTAGCTGAAATTATTTAATCTTTAAAGGATATTTCAAATTGTAAATATTCATTAGCAAATTTAGACAAAGCACGCCTAAGCAGTTAAATATTTTGCGAAGTTTTCTTTGATGCTTGAGAACATTGATTAAACGTTAATATTTTTTACACAATATGTTCTATGAAAACACCAATTAAAATAGTATAATATTAGAATTTTCTGTAAAAATTGCACGAGACACCCTATTTGATCGTCCCCGTTTAACTTATACTCGTTTTTTTAAAAACTTTTAACTTGTACCCACTTTTTAAATAACTTCAGCTCCCCTTTCCCTCGATGAGCTGAAGTTCACCAGTTAAGCTGAAGTTCGCCAGTTATAAAGACAAAACTTCAGCATACGGAGCTGAAGTTCCCTAGTTACAAAGACAAAACTTCAGCTCTAGAGCTGAAGTTTCCCAGTTACAAACTTCAGCTCTAGAGTTGAAGTTCCCTAGTTATAAAGACAACTACTTCAGCATACGGGGCCGAAGTTCCCCAGTTATAAAGACAAAACTTCAGCTCTAGAGAACTTCAGCTCTAGAGCTGAAGTTTTGTCTTTGTAAACTGAGGAACTTCAACCCCGTATGCTGAAGTTGTTGTCTTTACGGGGCTGAAGTTCCCCATTTACAAAAGACAAAACTTCAGCTCTAGAGCTGATGTTCCCTAGTGTAACTGGGGGAACTTCAGCCCGTATGCTGAAGTTCCCCATTTACAAAGACAAAAACTTCAGCTCTCTAGAGCTGAAGTTTCCCATTTACTAGAGCTGAAGTTTGCAAGCTACTTTAGGCCCGTCTACTAGAATGCTGAAGTTTTGCGTGATTGCTTTTGCTACTTCAGCCCCGCATGCTGAAGTTATGCGCAAAAGCGAGTACGGATGCAATTTTTTTTACAAAGCGGGTATAAATTAACGTGACACAAAAAATTAGTACGGATGTAAAAGCCCCGAATTTTCTTATTTTCATCACAATTTTAATTGCAACGTTGGGCCCGTACGCAACACGGGCTTTACTGCTGCTAGTAGAAAAAATTGAGTTCGCCCTATTTACTTTAACAGTTCTTAATTTTCTTTTCTTGAAATTATTTACATGGAATTAGTTATGGGTTTTCAACATAATATGAAATACTGTTCTCTATCTAGAAATTAGTTCTAAGTAAATTACAGCGATTTCAATTTGGCACTAGCATGATCTATTCTAATACTAATAATAACTCTACGTAAAACTCGCTGTACATCATTGAATAGCGCGGCATAGCATATCCTCTTTCTCAAATTTGACTTTCACAATGATTGTCATAACAACTTTGATAGGTTTAACTTATTAAAAAAAGATGGAGGAAATGTTTATGTGCGTTTTAAATTCGACATGATTCCTTTCCAAGAAGTCGGCTTGATTTAGTCATAGTCAGATCTCTTTATAAGATCTCTATATAACGGTCATTCACTATAAAAGTTGAGTTTTTCTTGAAACTTATTTATATGTTATATTATAATATATATTTTTTATAACATACTTCAGTTATTATAGTAGCCAAAGAATATTAAAATAAATAAAGTTGTGATAGATAAGTTTGACCGTATATCTTTTAAGTTGAAATTGGAAAAACGTGCCTAATAAAAGACCATTCAGCCTAGAATTATGAAAATGGTTGGTTTAACTGAACTCTAAGGTGCTATAGATTCAACAGCTAAATCTAATCATGTTTTGGGAATGAGATGAGTTTAGGAAGGATAAGATCCTTCTACCGTCAATTATAAGTTTCAGTTTTAAGCCACAAAATATAAAAACTTATACTAGTATAGAGCGCTTTCCATTTTTGTAAAACTTATGCAGCATGAATTCAAAATTCGGACTAGCAGCCGTAAATCCCAATATATATTATATTATATATATATATATATATATATATATATATATATATATATATATATATATATATATATATATATATATATATATATATATATATATATATATATATATATATATATATATATATTGTGTGTATCATATTGTAAAATTTATTTCATTGCTTTTGTCAAGTACCGGATATGCAACAACATCACGACATATTCCACTCTCAAATTTTTAGCTTTCTTAGCACTCCTTCATCTGTAAAGACAATGCCCAACTTATTTACTCTAGGAAATTCGTCCAGCATGTCAAACAAGCTACATGGAGAATTCGTTTGAGTAAGGTGGAATCGAAAAAATATAAATAGTATGCAAAATTTACCTGGATAAGGCACTGATATACTGGGCCAAAACCAAGGGGTGCAATTAAACCCCCTTCGTCAAAAAATTATACAGAATCTTAGTTTCGACACTATAGATAGAACATATGAAAACTGGACCAAGTACTTTACTGCATGTCTTGTGTTTTTTCTTGTTGTGTGTGAGATGTTAAATTTATTTTTATAACAGGAAATAGTCACTTATATTAACTATTTCGCAAAATATTACATAAGAATTTTACTAAACATATGGTACAATATTTAACAGGTTAAGTCAGCACGTAGTGGCTTTAATTAAAAATATTATGGTATGATATTCATATAAAGAGTTTTTAAAAATAAAGTTACCAACTTTTATTGCACTAGCTTCCATTTAGTGTCTAATGGAAATCTTCGTAAGAGAATGCTTGTAGGTTCTCTAATTGCCCAGCCATTATTTTAGATGCACTTCAATTGCAGCCATATATATTCCACTCCTCCCATAAATTCCCTTCACTTTCTGTTGTTGTTGATGTAAAATGTGTCCCTAGTTCTTTCCCTAAGGGACCAAACTTCCTTCTAATTATGTAAAAATTGAGCGAATTTATTATTTTCAATCCGCGTACACATTGCCCTCCGCAGATCCCACTTATGAGATTACTGAATCAGTTATTGTTGTAATCTCATATCCTTGCTTGTAGGATCATAGAATCCAGTAATTCATGTTGGTATTTCATGAGGATACTCTAAGTCACATTTAAGGATTAGCTTTATGTAATTAATTTATGATGTAGAATATTTTTAGTGACTTGGTTATAATAGTTAATATTCTACTTGTTCATATTTTTAAATCAAATAAGAAATTAAGAGAAAAAAAATATTTACACACTTCATAAAATATTAAAACAAAAAATTGATTCAAACTTTTAGACATTATATATTTAGAAAAATATAGAACTTTTACTTTACATTTAGCATTGTAAATTATTGCATTATTTAAGACTTTAAAACTATTATTAGCCTTAGTTTTCTCTACCATTTTTATTTGATATTCTATTTTTTATTTTTAGAACTATCTTACTACATCTTGCGATGCAAGTAAAATACAAAGCTCCTCTCTTCGCCAATTAATAATTGACCAAAATATAGTAACAAATAATTGATATTATGAGAGTACATGCACATTCAAAAGTTACATAAAATAAAACTATAAAATACTACTTGTAAGAACTCAAAAATAAAGTGTTTTTAATATGATATCATAATCAATATAGAATTTTAAACTAAAGAAACAAATGTAGTAAAAGCCTGAAAGTTCCACTTATTCACTAAAATATGTGATGGCAATTGATGTAATAAGTTATAAAATCGGGGATATTTGCATCTATACCTGTTTTTTGGGTCACGTTTTAACTTATACCTGCTTTGTCAAAAAAAATTGCAAGCGTACCCGCTTTTCGCCTAAACTTCAGGCATATAGGGCTGAAATGGCAAAGACAATCAAACAAATTTCGGTATTCTAGTAGACGACTGAACTTAAGCATTCTACTAGCTGATGTTTTGTTCTCTATTTGTTGAACTTTAGCATGTTTTAGCTGAAGTTTTGTCCTGGATTCAATAGTTTTGTCGTAAAGCTTTTTCAAAAACTTCAGCAGAAGATGTTGAAGTTATTTAGTTCATTTGTAAAACTTCAGCACTAAATAAGCTGAAGTTTTGTTCTGGATTCATTAGTTTTATCGTAAAGCTTTTTTTAAAAAATTCAGCAGAAGATGATGAAGTAATTTAGTTTATTTGTAACAACTTCAGCACTAAATAAGTTGATATTTGCTGAACTTCAGCATGTTTTAGCTGAAGTTTTGTTCTATATTTGCTGAACTTCAGTATTTTTTAGCTGGAGCTTTGTTATGTTTGTGATGAACTTCAGGGCTAAAGTTTGTTTTGTATTTGCTCAACTTCAGCATTCTAGGAGCTGAAGTTTTTATTTATATTTGCTGAACTTCAGCATTTTTAATTTTATTTGTTTGGAAGTTATTAAGTTGATCGAAGTACATAAGCAGCAAACGTTAATCTTCAGCAGAAAGTTCATCCCTATAAACTGAATTTCATAGAAACACCAACAACAGTAAAAGAAAGAAGAAGAAAAAGAAGAAGAAGAAGAAGAAAAAGAAGGAGGAGAAAGGGGGTTAAAATTATTTAAAAATGAGTACAAATTAAAACTTAAAAAAAAAATAATATACATGCACCCCGCGCAATTTTTACCAAAATCGGGGGCAACAAAGATGTTGATTAAAGCAGACATGGTCTGACAATTGCGCCTTGAAAATGCGTAAAAGTTCCCTTTATTTACAAAATTGTAGATGGCATGCAACGTAATTATATAGAAAAACAGTGGCAGATTTATTTTAGCTAAAGCAGGCATGTCAACGAAGTGTTGTCCTTCAGCTGTTCTTAGGCGCTTCTTATACAGGAGAATATATATATATATATATATATATAGTTGAGTTGTTCTTTCAATCGTTGCTTTCAATGGAGTATACTCTGTCTGTTTCCTTCCTTATCTTGATTCCATTTTTTGTACTCATCCTCAAACAATTCATACCAAAATCAGGAAATCTTCCGCCAGGACCTCGACCATGGCCAATACTAGGAAATATTCTCCAGTTGGGAAAAAACCCTCATATTTCCATGACACAATTTGCCAAAATTCACGGCCCATTAATTTCTCTCAGGCTGGGAACTCAACTTGTTGTCATAGCTTCATCCCCTGATTCCGCAGCTGAAATACTCAAGACTCAAGATCGTCTGCTCTCAGCTCGGTCCGTGCCCAGAGTTGCTCCATTTAAACTCTCTGTTATTGATCAACACTCACTTATCTGGTCCAGTGATTTAAACAATCACTGGAAATCTTTAAGGGCATTCTGTCGAACACATTTGTTCTCAGCTAAAGCAGTTGAGTCACAAGCTGATTTGAGGGAGAAAAAAGTGTTTGAAATGATAGAATTTCTTAGGTCCAATAAAGGGAAAACAGTTAAGATTTCTGAAATTCTGTTTGCTACCATTTTGAACACGTTGGGTAACCTATTCTTTACAAAAAATTTATGTGATTTGGATTCTGAAGGGAGCACTAGTGGGATCAAACATGTAATAAGGAAATTTGTAGAATTGGGAGCTATGCCAAATATATCAGAATTCTATCCTTTTTTGGATGCTCTTGATTTGCAGGGTTTGAGAAAGCTGACAAATATATATCAGGATCAATTGATAAACATTTGGGCTGAAATTGTCAAGGAAAAAAGGGAGGCAATTAGTTGTGGGAGCTCCAATAAAAATCAAGATTTTTTGGACATCATGATTGATAGTGGATTCTCAGATTTACAGATCAATATCATATTAATGGTACTTTTTTTCATCCCTACTAGGATCAATTTTATGAACCTCGTAACTATGTCAAACTGAAACTTAGTTTTAAATTCGATGATTTGGCGAAGAAGATATGGATTTTTAATAAAAAGTGACTGGGACTAACATTGCGTAATCTTATTTTTAATTTCAGGAATTGATTGCTGCGGGTACAGACACTACTACCTCAACAATTGAATGGGCAATGGCAGAGTTGCTTAGGAACAAGGAAGTTATGCACAAACTTCAAGCTGAGATTAGAAGTAAGATAGGGAGCAGTGCCAATATAAGAGAATCCAACATCAGTGAACTACCATATTTAGTTGCTTGTGTCAAGGAGACATTGAGAATCCATCCGCCAACTCCATTCTTGATTCCTCGTCGTGCTCCTGAGACGTGTAAGCTTATGAATTTCACCATCCCAAAGAACTCGAGGTTGTTTGTGAACGTTTGGGCAATAGGGCGCGATTCTAAAACGTGGGAAGATGCATTATCTTTCAGACCTGAACGATTTCTAGACTCAAATGTGGACTTGAGGGGTCAAGATTTTGAGTTTATACCATTTGGTGCAGGGAGGAGAATATGCCCTGGCTTACCTTTTGCTAGACAAGAAGTTCACTTGATTTTAGCTAGTTTGATCCATCACTTTGAGTGGTCACTTCCCAATGGTGAGGATCCAATGCAGTTAGATATGGAAGAAAAGTTTGGTGTTACTCTTCAGAAAGAAAAACCTCTGCTACTTGTCCCTAAATAACATGTATCTTCACTTAACCTCATTTAGCACCTACTAAATCAAAACTATTCCAATTTGGTGGTTCATTAATGGCCTTCCCTTTGATATCAGATTCTCTGTGTATGAACTGTTTATGTATTCTTAACTTGCTTATCATTTTCCTGTTGTTTCATGTAACTTAGTAAATCTTGGTTGGTTCATCGAAACCTCCTCTTTTATACATATTTTATACATTGATTATATACGGTTATACACATATTATACGTATATATGTCGGTTATGTTTATTTTAAGCGGTTGGATGGACAACTATTTTGGTTAATGCTTCTTTTATTTTCAAGGTAAAGTTTGATGGATCCAACTCCCCTCCATTTCCTAGTCTTTCCTTTTCTCCAAGTTCCTACATGGATTGGAGACACTTGTTATGGTTCGATTTAATTGAATAAAATAAAGCCTTAATCATCATTAAAGTATTTAATTTCTTCTTTTATCCATTCTCAAATAATATCTTTTTGTCTCTTTCAGCGGTGAACTTTCTATAATTCCCTTTTCTCGCCAAAATACATTTACTCTCAAGGCAACACCGAAAATCATGGCACCAGAGAAAATCTTTCAGATTTCTACCATGGAAATCAAGTCCTTGAAGGTCATTGTCACGTCAAAAATCAACAGAAAAAATAACAAGTGGAGAAATAGAGAACAAAATAGCAAGTCGTGGAACTTCATTTTTCTGGAAATAACTGACCAATGCTCGCCAAGTTCTTCTATATTCATTTCTATTCCTTAGAATAGATACTAACTGAACTATTTGAATAAAATTGATTCTTTTTTCCACTATTCTGAACATGCAAAATAACAGAAAAGTGGCAAATCAAGTGGAGCCTCTAAATGAATTTGTACCGTTCTTTAATTTTTATTGTCAAAGATTGAAATTTACTTCTAACATTTCTTATTTTGTAATGAGAATGTAAGAACATTTTATGAAAGTGAAAAAAAATAAAAAATTAACTCACACGAAGAAAACTGTTACAAGAAAGAGAGAAGGAATCTTAGATAATGTGTTGCTATAATTTTGAAATTGCAAAAGCTACTAAATGAGAATAGATAAAAGAAGGAATTAAATACTTTACCATGATTTGGTTTTACTTATTCATTGATTTTTAATCATAACAAGTGTCTCTAATCCAAGTAAGAATTGAAAAAGAGAAATTTTCACAAACTACTATTGTTTAGTGGTTATTAGCCAGTTGTAGCTATCATTTACTATATTACTTTCTATAGTTATGTTTTCAGATTTTTTAGAGTGTATTCGATGTATTTAAGCTACGCATTTCTAGGCGTGAAACAGAGGATTACAGCTAGACAGATTTTTGTATTCGAGTGTATTCGACTGTATTCATGGCGTGAAACATAGGATTACAGCTAAACAGATTATTGTATTCGACTGTATTAACGACGTGAAACAGGGGATTACATTATTTTTAAACGGAAAGTGAATCAATTAACATAATAGACTCCTTATATAACTCAATAAACTCAATTATAACACACAAATTTTGTATATCCAGTTATAAAAAAGATTCTCAACCGAAAAATACCCCAAAACATAGCAATCTTCAGAGAAATTGTATATACATCTGAATACATAAATTATATTAATTAAAAAAACCATATGAATACATTCATGGAATATAGCGAGACAGTGAATACAATGAAATACATAGAATATAGCGGGATACATTGAAATACATTGAAAAAAAAGACAATGAATACAATGAAATACATGGAAATACAGCGAGATACATTGAAATACATTGAAAAAAAAGACAATGAATACAATGAAATACATGGAAATACAGCGAGATACATTGAAATACATGAACTCTCAATATCGTTAGAGAACATGCCGGACTCTACCAGATTGGGCAGAACCCTAAAACGAGGAAGAGAAAAGGAAGACATAGATTTATATAGAGTTTTGTTTCTCGTGATACAATGGGTCAAGTTTTTGGACTCGAAACGCTATTGTTCATCGGCCGGATCTGGCCGTTCAGAAAAAACTCGTCGGCAGAGCTCATGGATCTATCCGCGGCGGCGCCGTCGGTAGTAATCCTAGTGGAGAAGTCGAAATCTTCGGAAGGAGAAAAAATTGAAGTGCAAACAACATTCTTCTTCACACTAGTAGTTGACAAAACGAAGTGCATAGGACTTGCCGGAGCACTGTAATAGAAGCCACTGTGTGGTTGGCCACGACCTGGACTTGAAGGAGCACTAACGTACAGAGTGGAATCGTGGTTTCGATCTGTATTTGGGAGAATCGTGGTTGTATTCATGGAGAATGACTGGAGTTGAGAGAGAGAGGGTGGAGAAAAATCTGAAAGAATGAGAGAGGAAAATAATACGAGGCGTATTTTATGGCTTAAGAGTAGGAGGTGATCATAAATAGATATTTGACTATAAAAATCAAAAAGTAACTATAAAATACAATTTTTTAAAAGAGTATTTACTTAAAATAAATAAGGTATCAACCTTTGCTATAAGAGGTAACTAATCCTTTAAAAAAATAGAAAGACTAGGAAATGGAAGGGAGTTGGATCCAAGTTTGACTATCAAGGTTTCTCCTAGTTAACTGATTTTGCAGAGACACTAATTTGGGCTTTGTCACCATTTTCTTAGGGCTGCGTGCCTAGTATTGGGCTTCATAAGTACCCTAAGCCCTTCGATTTGGCTCATCCAACTTAGTTCTATTTCATGATCTGGCCATTTATGTATTGAGATTTTTTCCTCCCTACATAATATTTGAGACTTATTTATCAAAATTATTCAAGTTTTATATATTAACAGTCCTAAATAATTTTTTTACAATTTATATACAATCCACTATTAGTGCCTTAATTTAGATGATTTTTTGCTAGGAAAGGGCGTAACTGAAGGAAATTAAGTTCAAATTGTCCTTTCACCTAAATAAGACTCTTTCCAGCTGTGTGTTACCTATTTTAAGCCATAATTAGCGTAACTTTTTCCTCTCATTGCCATAATTACCTATTTTAAAAAAAAGAATAATGTATGGTACATCACACAAATTAAAAATAAATTTTTTTCATACAAATTTAATACAAAAATTGATATATCCACAACAATATACATACTAAAATAAATTTCATACAAATAATCATATAGTATACAACTTTCGTATAATTTATCTACAACTTTCGTACATCATTCTTACCCAGTTAAAATAACTACAACTTAAATACAAATTTTATACGATGTGTCTTTTGTATATATTTTGTATATAATTTATATATATATTGCATGTGGTGTGTTCTTCGGCTTCTTCTTCGGAATTCAATATGAAAATCCAGCCAAATCAAATCTAATCTTCACCAAATACTCTCAAAATCGAGATATAAATTCCATAAAATATTTCCAATCATTTGCAATAAGTTTCGAAACTTTTTAATGGCTATCAATGGTGGAGAGTCAAACACCTTCAAAATTTATTGATTGACAATATTAATTCGAACAATCCAGCAGAATAATTAATATATATCTATTGCTAGCCCGCCATCAGAACACCAACAAGTAAAGAGGAAGCCCAGAAAAGCTCCAAACACCAGCCATGGCAAAATTGAAATCGATAAAAAATTAGTCCCTTTCTTCGCCATTGTTAGAGAAAATTATGAGCTTTAGAAGAAAAAACCTTGGTAAAATCGGGGTAGGAAGAGGGTTGATTTCAAAGAGAGAAAGAGGAAAATCCTTTAGAAGAATTGGGGTTTGTCTAGTTAAGTAAAGAATTGTGAGTATTTTTTGGAATTTACTAATTTAAAAGGCTACAATCAAGGGTTACTCATTTAAAACTAGTTTATATATATATATACACAAATATTATATACTTACTGGACATAAATAGTTTCGGCCATGGGTTAAAACTGATCTTTGCCCATCAACTCATCTTTTCGGATTCTATCATCTAAAAAAAGATCATCTATCAAGTCAGCTCAACATGATGTTAGATTTTTTGCGTATCAATTAAATGTATTGACACTTCATTATAATTTATGTGAAACAATAGTTTAAGCTTATACTAACATATCAAATTGACCTACAATAATAGATAATGTTTCATAATAAACCTAAAAGTACTAACATGGAAACTAGAGTAATAATGTGTTACAACTAATTAAATCACATTGACAATACAAATAATATTAAACTGTCTGTAACTTAAAATTCCTTGTACATAATTAACAAGTCAAAATCCTCCTGGTTGATTTAGTAGATAGTAAAATTTCTCTATGCATTACTACACCATATTTTTGATAGGTTCTGGAGATTCAATGGAATAATAGAAGAGAAACATTACAATTTGAGAAAGAGGATTGAGACCTTAAGAGCCTGTTTAGAAAACCACCTTAGAAATAGATTTGAGTGTAAATTCTTATCTAACAGCATAATTACACTTGTGTAACCAAACAATAAACTTGTAATTACACGATAATTATACTATGACAAACAAACAGATTGTCGTAATTACACAACTGTGTGATTACTAGGCTGTGTAATACTATCCTAGCAATTATATCAATTCCAATTACCCGATGGCTTTTCATACAGACTAATTGAGCGTTTTTATCAGCCCCGATCCTTTGGTTTCACATTGGAATAAAGACATCTATTTTACTAGCTGTCACGACCCGAAATCCCACCTTCAGGTCGTGATGGCGCCTAACGTTACACCCGCTAGGCAAACCAACGTGTTAACTAAATTGATTTATTAACAAGTGAAAATAACAAATACTGACTAGATAATAGAGATAAAGTGCGGAAGCATTAACATAAGTCTAAACAACAATAGCTAATAACGCAGAAATCCCTTTAAGCACAACCCAGAAGTGGAGTCGCAACCTCACGAACTAGTCTAAGATTTGACTAAAAATAACAGTTTGAAAACAAAATGGTGTATCTGTCTGGAAAACACATAAAATACAGAATGAAAGATAGACAGGGACGCCGAGATCCACGAACGCCATGCGGAACTACCTCGGTATCGTCTGGAATGGACTGAAGGACACTCCCGCTAACGATGTCCACTAGGTCCGACTGCGTAATCTGCACAACATAAAGAAGTGCAGGTGTATCATCAGTACAACCGACCCCATGTACTGAGTAAGTGCCGAGCCTAACCTCGACGAAGTAGTGACGAGGCTAGGGCACGACGACAAATAGTACATGTGCAGTTCAATAGTACAACAAAAAATAAACAAGGATACAGTTACGGGGAAGAACATGCTGGGGATAAGAGGGGCAACAATTGCTAAAACAGTAGAATCAAGTACTAACGGAAATGTAAAAGCAAAACAGGAAATATCAAACCGAACAAGTAAAATAGACAGGAGAAAAACACAGCATGACCCCTCGTGTATAGCCTCAATCACACAACACGGAATGTCCCCTCGCGCATAAACAATACTGACTCGGCACGGAATGTCCCCTCGTGCATCAACAACAATCAATCAGCACGGAATGTCCCCTCGCGCATAAATAATAATCAATCGGCACGGAATGTTCCCTCGCGCATAAATAATAATCAATCGGCACAGAATGTTCCTTCATGCATAAATATAATCAATCGGCACAGAATGTTCCTTCGTGCATAAATATAATCAATCGGCACGGAATGTTCCTTCATGCATAAATATAATCAATCGGCACTGAATGTTCCTTCGTGCACGATGAGTGTAAAAGCAACAATTGGTATGAAAGTTTAACAATACGACATTCCAAATGTTCAGAAATAATCAACAAAATTTTACTGTCCCGACAAGGGACTCAGCTATAACCAATCTCACTCAAAAGTGTAATATCAACAGTAAATCCTCAACCGAACACATAATCAAGAACTTTCTACGTCATGAAGTAACCTCAAGGTACCACTTTCGAGGTTCCCAATAATTCACAACACGGAGAATATCAAAGAACATTAAACAACTCATCAAAATCGACTCACGGGCATGCTAGACCACAACATATAGGTACCCGTCACCTCACTTATACATTGCACATGAATTACACCTAGCAAATAAGACTCTATACCTATTCCCTCAAGCTAAGGTTAGGCCAAACACTTACCTCGGCTCCAAGAATGCAAGTCAAGTCTCACGACCTTTCCTCTTGAATCCGACTCCGAAACGATAATATCTAGACATAATTGACTTAATAACATCAATAAAAATTCAATAACTCAATCCCAAAGCCTATTTATACAATTCCCATAATTCTTCCAAAAATACCAAAATTTGACCCGGACCCGCTTGGTCCAAACTCGAGATTCGGACCAAAACCCGATAACTCATTCCCCCATGAACCCGAATATACAATTTGTTTTGAAATCCGACCCCAAAATGAGATTGAATTTCCAAAATTTCCAAAAGCCCTAACTCTACCCAAAACCCCCAATTTCTACCTTTGATTCCATGTTTTTAGGCCTAGAATTTAGTGATTGATAAAGGAAAATGGAAGAAACTAGAGTTAATATCACTTACCTAAGTGGTTACGGAGGAGGAGCAGCTTGAAAATCGGCTATGTGGTTTGGAGAAGAAGGAGAGGGTGAAAAATTATGACAATCCCGTAACCATTCTGTTTTTGAACCTTAAAAATCACTGGGCGAATTTACTCTACGCGATCGAGGAAACGGAGTTGCGATCGCGTAGGGCCTGAGTCACGTGCACTACGATCGCGGAAAGGGTGTTGCGATCGCGTAGGGTCCCTAGGCTTCGCTATGCGATCGCGGACGGAAAGGTGCGACCGCAGAAGGAAATACCCAGCCCCCTCCCCAGCTTACCTATACTCTATGCGATCGCGGAAGCACCTATGCGATCGCATAGAGTCACAGAAACCTCCCCCTCACACTACACTATGCGATCGCGGGGCAACCTATGCCATCGCATAGTGTAAAAACTCAGACACCAGAGCAGCACAATCACACCAGATTTTTCCTAAGTTTAGCACCCCGACACTTACCCGAAACTCACCCGAGCCCTCGGGGCTCAAAACCAAATATACACATGACTTCAAAATCATCCTATGAACTTATTCGAGTAATATAACCATCAAAATAACATAAAAAACAATGAAATAAAATCTAAAATCTATAGAATTTTCTCAGACTTCATAAACTTCTAAATTCTCCGATTTTGATCCGAAACACGTCAAACCAAGTCCATTTCTTACCAAATTTTACAGATAACTCACATAACCCATATCGAACCTGTTCCGCGCTCCGGAACCAATATACGGGCTCGATAACACAGATTTCACATCAAAGTTCATTTTCAAAAGTCTTTCTTATTTTCAGAAAATAATTTTCTTTAAAAATTCATTTCTCGGACTTGAGACCTCGGAATTCGATTCCGGGCATACGACCAGATCCCATATTTTCCTACGGACCCTTCGAGATCGTCAAATCACGGGTTCGGGTCCGTTTACCAAAAATGTTGACCAAAGTCAACTTTATCCAATTAATTATCATAAATTCATTTGTTCAACACATTTCCACATATAGACTTTCCGGCTACGCGTTCGGGCTGTGCACGTACATCAAGGTGAGATTAACGGATTCTTTTAGGGCCTCGAAATACAGTTTTTACTAAATTTACACAAGATGACCTTTTGGGTCATCACACTAGCACTCGATTAATTCTTGATAAAATTGACTGTTAGGTGGAACCTTTCTCTTATTACTCATTGTGTGTTGAGATTCTAACTTAACAATTAGGAATTTTGGATAAATATTTGGATTCTTGACTAATCTTGTTAATTTAATAATGGTTTTGGACCACCTTCCTCATTTGCGGGTACTTTTTTGGCATTGACAGCTAATATACAGAGCAAAAATTTACTGGTTATTTAACACATCATTGACTCATATTACTAAATTAATATATTGCATACTCCATTTTTTCTTCTTTATATGATTATATTTTTCTTGTTATTTTCCTCCAAAGAGAAGGGTAGCTTTCTAATTTTGGTAACAATTCAATTCTAAGCTTCTCATTTAATTCTTAATGAGATGATTTATAGTCATATAAATATTTAAGACTTGTTTATATGATAAGTTTAAAAAATTTTCATTTTTTTTTAAAATTTCGTGTTTATTCAAACTTTGCACACAAAATGAAACAGAAAATTTCTTTTGTGACGAACAAGAGCTTCATTAGTAAGAATGTCGGACTAAACCAGTCCAAATTAAATACACTTAATATGGTATGTATCGTCCTTTATTGGACAAAGCTCACATGTTTTTTTTTCTAAAATGCCTCATAGTATTAATAGTAAGCCTACACCTTATATGTAATTTTCTTTTTACGTTACTAATGTTAGACTTTGTTTGTAAAGTAGTAAAAAAAAGAAAAACGTCGTAGAATAGGAGGAAAATTTGGAGCTGACTACAACGATCTAATTAAAGTGAGTTCAAAATAGATGGAATAAGAGAACATAAATTCTGCTATGATATTAACCAAATTAGCCATAGGGGCCATGCACATATAGAGGAGCAATGTATATTTAGACACACCACAAGCAACAACATGCAGCTAGAAAACAATCGTCACCATCGTCAATTAAAGCCTCTCCCAATAGGTTTCCTCATTCTCCACCAATACCTCTTCTTCTTTTTTCTAAAGCCTCCACTAATAGGTTTCTCCTTTCTCCAGCAAGACTCCATTTTTTTTTAGCTCGATAAAGAATGAAAATAGTACTTTTTTGCCATTTTGTTTGATTCCTTTGGACATGGATGACAATGATTGAAATTTTATGTAGAAGCTAAGAGACAAAAGCTTAAGAAATGTACGAGAAAATAAGAGGCTGGAAGCCAATCCATATATATGTGAACTGAATTTGTCCAATTAGCTAGCTAGCTAGTTCATTGGAAAGCAAGAACGTGACTGAATTTATGGTGTACTGAGAAAAGAAATTTGATTGCACAATTCAAAATCTTAAGTTGATTAGTAGATCATTTCAAGACTTGTTATTAAAATTTTCGGATATGTGTTTGTGTGCCTATCGCGAGACATTATACATCTTTAGTGGGCGTTTGGACATGGGAATTGTAAGATTTCGAAAAAAAAAGTGAAAATGATATTTGAAAATTAGAGTTGTGTTTGGACATGAATATAATTTTGGGTTGTTTTTGAAGTTTTGAGAGTGATATGAGTGAAAATTTTGAAAAACAACTTTTAGGAGTTTTTTAAATTTTCGAAAAATTTCAGAATCTATCCGTCAAGTGAAAATTTAAAAATTTATGTCCAAACACTAATTTCAGAAAAAAGTGAAAAATTTTCTTATGTCCAAATGAGCTTCTAATATCTTTCTACACGTGTAACTCAAATTGGGGTATTGAAAGTACAAAAGAGGGCGAATTGTCAATTTTTTTTTATGTTCTAGGTAGTTGGCTAGTTTATCGATTAGTAGACTGAAAATAAAGATAGAATATAAATGAAGGCAGAAGTAAAATGCAGGAATTAAAAACACCCAGATTTTATACTGGTTCAGATTCAGTGTGAATCCTACTCCAATCCCCTTGGGTTGCAAGGGTGTTCTTGTTAGGACCAAAAAAGTCAGGTGTCATGCGTGAGCTAGTAAATCAAACCCAGAACGACGATAATGCAGATAACAAGAGAGAAATGTACCAAAAGACACAAACATTTAACGTGGTTCGGCCAATTGACCTACGTCCACGGGCGAAGATGAGTAATCCACTATATAAGAAGAAAGTACAAAATATTGAGAGAACAACCTCACGAAGAGGCAAACACAAGTGACACACTACCACTTGTCCCGTAAAGTTCTCCCCCTAAACACGACTCTCAAATCCCATATGACTACATTGTGGATGCTACTGAATGAGAAGGAAGAATCCTCCATTTATAGAAGTCCAAACCTTTTCCTATAATAAAAAAGACTAGCCAAACATGGAAGAATTATAATTTCCTTCTACAAAAATGAAAACTCAATTATGATAAATATATTGTCCTTTCCTTCAAGAAATAGGAAAATCAAATATGGTAAGAAAATCAGGACAACACCTAACAGTTCTCTCTTCAAACCTCCTTGAAAGTTTTGTACAATTGTGTCGATGTTATCTCGAACACCAACTCCCTTCTGAATCTAAGTATGCTTGTGATACAATGCCTCACCAATGTTTTCTCTCTTTCTTCTCTCTACTGATTACACTGTAAACTTTGCTAAGATTACAATGCTTGTTTAGAGTAGAACAAAGAGTATGAAGTTGGTATGATCAAAGTATATGTCTTCAAGGATGGTACATACACACACACACACACTCTATGAGGTCTTCTTGTCTCGTGAATCTTGAGAGATTGCAAACCCAAGGGAGTTGATCCCAGAAAGTAATCGTAGAGTGGATTCTTTCCAAGAATAAGATATTGCTTCTGTTGATTTACTTTGACTTGAGGTGTTGATTGGATTTTTCCTTTACTGAGTAGATATTCCCATTATTTGAAGAATCCAATTAGATCCCTTGATTCTGGCTTTTAATTGTCTTCCTTTGATGGATGAATCTTCAGTGCATAGTTTCACGATCTTGACTTCCTTTGATTAAGGTGCTTCCTATAATATCTTCCCTTAATCTTGTACTGAATCCTTGATTGATTTTTCCTTTGAATTTCCGCTACTCCTTCCTTTTTCGTCTCAAATCTTTGATACTTCCCTTCCATTGCATTAGGAGTGTCTCCATTAATCTTCTACCAAATTCTTGATCGATTTACTTCCTTTCCATTGGTTCAGGAGTGTTTCTGCACATAAAAGATGTGTTATTTTGCATTATTAAATAAACGTACCCAAGTTCCTTTTACCGCTATGTATCCCATGCTAACGAATACTCTGGAGTTAATGACTTAGTGACATAGGTATAGTTGGCAAGAGATATGTTGTGGGCTTTTAACATATGGGTAATGGCCATACCATAAGGAAGACTCGTGGAATCATCGGCACGCTCTATCATGTGAAATTGATGACCCAAGAAGATAGTTTGACTTTGTTCTTAGTTAGAAGACAGTAGACCAGAAAGGTATCATGTTGGGAAAAGGTAGAGAAGGATTATGTTCTTGGGAGAAGAGTGGTTTCCACAATATGTGCTAGGACACGAGTTTCGAAGCAGACATCACTATGTCCTAATTGACTGGGAAAGGAATCAGAGGGTGACTCCGCTATACACATTTTTTCTTGATCAAAAGAAATTTCAAAATCCTCAGGCCAGGTATTCTTAAACAGCATAGAGAAACCAGAACACTTACATTGAAAAATAGAGTCAAGCAAAGTACAGTACAACATGACGCATTTGCCAAGAAGTAAGGAAGTCTAACTTATCAGGTTTGTTAGAGCGACGATTAACATAGAAAATTTTAACAAGGGATTCAAATACCTTTAGAGGAGGCATGCAAAGAAAGCTTTTCTACTCTTGGAAGTCGAAGAGTTCCTTGACCTTGCAGTTGAGACTCTCCATGACACTTAGATAAATGAGTCTACCATGAGCTACAGGTTTGTGTTTGAAGGCTATGAAGGTGTCCCTATTGGATGTGTCCCAAAAATTCAGGTTTAATTCGAGAGAACTTAAAAGATCGATTTTGGGATTTTTGGGTGTGAAGGTGTCAGGGATGTCTTCCATGGGTCATTTTCCTAGGGTAATTTCATTGAGGCTACGCGCATCATCTAAGATATTCTTAGAGGAGACAAAATCCTCAGAGTGGTATGATCCTAGATTTACTAGTTCAGGAGGTTGAGAAGAGGATTTTGCTCGAGAGCAAGTGCTTTTGTGGGTTGAGGGAGAGGATTTTTTGGAGTTTTTAGCCATTGTAGGGTTGAGAACAGGGGTTTGGAGATACAAACAATGTGAGGTATTTTGGTGGATGAACTAGACTTAAAAAGATGAAAACTGATGGTTGAGTACAAACGAAAAGGTGATTCGACGCGATGACTGAATACTCTCTGAAAAGGTATTGAAAATGTGTGAAAAAGGAAAAGTAAAGGACACATAATTAATTACACACGTAAGGAAACATGCGAATTAAGATATGGAAAATTGAAAATTATCACAAAGGTCCTAAAATTATCAGTTAATTGAAATAATTCCAAAAGAGTCTCTTAATGCACCAAATCTATCCTCAACTAGGGGTTTTGTAAAAATATCTTCCAATTGATAAATAGAGCTTACAAATGATAATTCTATATTCCATTTTAAGGACACGATCTCTAATAAAATGATACTTTATATCTATATACTTCGCTCTAGAATGATGCACAGGTTTTAGATAGACATATAACACTAGAATTGTCACAAAATATTTGAATAGGTTTAAAAGATAATTCATTATCACCAATTGATGTGACATCCAGGGTAATTGATCACAACATTGTTCAATTGCAATGTACTATGCCTCAGTTGTAGTAAGATCTATTGATCCCTGTTTCTTATTGTTCCAAGAGATTAATGCATTTCCCAGTAATTGACAAGTGTCACTTGTGCTTTTCATGTCTTCTTTGTCACCTGCCAGATCAACATCTAAAAATCCTTCAAGTTTAAAATTGTTAGAACGTGGATATGATAGTCCATAAGAAGTGGTTTTAATAAGATAGTGAATTATTCGATTTACTGCAGTTAAGTGTGACTCCTTAGAAAATGACTGAAACCTGACACATTTACAAACACTGAACATGATATCTGGTCGACTTGCAGTTAGATATAGTAAAGATTCTATCATTCCATGATACTTGATTTCGTCCACTGAGTTTCCATGTTCATCCTTGTCTAGATTTTTTTTGGGGGGTGGGGGGGTGGGGGCTCATAGGATTTCCAATTGCTCTAGCATTTCTCATTCCAACTTTTGATTAGTTCCTTTGTATACTTGGTCTGGCAGATGAATATGCCACTTTCTGACTGATGAATTTGGAGTCCAAGAAAGAATGTGATTTCTCCCATCATACTCATTTTGAACTCTCTCTGCATAAGATTTGAGAAATCCTTGTGCAAAAGAAGATTAGTGCCGCCAAATATAATATCATATACATAGATCTGGTTCCAATTGCTCTGGCATTTCTCATTCCAACTTTTGATTAGTTCCTTTGTATACTTGGTCTGGCAGATGAATATGCCACTTTCTGACTGATGAATTTGGAGTCCAAGGAAGAATGTGATTTCTCCCATCATACTCATTTCGAACTCTCTCTGCATAAGATTTGAGAAATCCTTGTGCAAAAGAAGATTAGTGCCGCCAAATATAATATCATATACATAGATCTGGATAATGAGATTACCTTCAATGGATCTTTTGACGAATAAAGTAGTATCTACCTTACCTATGGTGAACCCATGATCAGTTATAAAGGAACTCAGTCGTTCATACCAAGCTCGAGGGGCTTGTTTGAGTACATAGAGAGCTTTAGCTAACTTATATACATGGTAAGGAAATTGTGAGTTTTCAAAACCAAGAGGTTATTTTGATTACACCTCCTCATCAATAAAATCATTTAAAAAGTCACTTTTGACATCCACTTGAAATAGTTTAAAACATTTAAAAGATGTATAGGCAAGTAATATGCGAATTGATTCTAACCAGGATACTAGAGCAAAAGTTTCATCATAGCCGACTCATCTATGTTGTGAATAGACTTGAGATACTAATCTAACTTTGTTTCTGACTATATTCCATCTTCATTTAACTTGTTTCTGAACACCCACTTGGTTCCAACAACAGTAGCATGTGCTGACTTAGATACCAGTTCCCAGACTTGATTTTTGCCGAATTGATCAAGTTCGTCCTGCATAGCTTGTACACGGATGGAGTTTTTTAAGGATTCATCAACTTTCTTTGGCTCGACTTGAGAAATGAGTGCAATGTTTTCCTTTTCTTGAGAGTTCCCATGGTTTTCGTTCCTTCGCTTGGATCCCCTATGATAAACTTTTGAGGATATTCTAGTTCGCCTCTCTATTCATTTGGTCGCGTTCCAACTACAGGAGTAGTTGAATCCTTTTGTAGCTCAGTATGGTTGCTAACAGGTTCACTAGTCGACTATGTGGCTATGTCTATACTATCAGTCGACTTTTGCGACTTGTTTGTCTGTGATGCTTCTTGACTGACATCTTCATCACCTGCAATGATTCTTTTCTCGGCCGTAGTGTTATTGTCATCAAATATAATATGAACTGATTCTTCTACAGATAAAGTATGTTTGTTTTATACTTAAAATATCTACTATTAATATAATCAACGAGAAAAATACCTTCATCACTTATTGGATCAAACTTTCAAGGCTGTGCTTACCATTGTTGTGGATGAAACATTTACTTCCGTACAACTGAAAGTAGCCTATATTATGCCTTTTTCCTTTCCATGATTCATATGTAGTCTTCTTCAAAATGGGTCTTATGAGACATTTGTTAAGGATAGGACATGTTGTGCTTACTGCTTCTGCCAAAAAATGATTTGGCAATGAATGTTCTAATATCATTGTTCTGGCCATATCTTGCAGAGTTCTATTGTTGCGTTCAACTACCCCATTTTGTTGGGGTGATCTTGGGGCTGAGAAATTAACAGTATATCTTTGATCGTTGCAGATTCTTCAAAGGCTCTGCTTTCAAATTCTCCTCCATGATCACTTTGTATGGTTGAGATGAGATACCCTTTTTCTCTTTCAGTTCTTTTGCAAAAAATATCAAAAGTTTTCAAAGCTTCATCTTTACGAGATAAGAAAATTACCCATGTAAAACGCGAGTAATCGTCAACAATAACAAAAGCATATTATTTACCTCCAATACTAGTAGTTCTAGTAGGTCCAAACAAGTTAATGTGAAGTAATTGTAAGGGCTTCGTTGTGGACACAATATCTTTGGCTTTGAAAGAGTTTCAAGTTTGTTTCCCAATCTGGCATGCATCATATACATGATTTTTAGAAAAAAATGAGTTTGGGAAGGCCAATAACTAGATCATGCTTGGAGAGTTTTTCAATTATCTGCATGCTTGCATGGAAAAGGTTTTTATGTCATAGCCATGGATCATCATATATGTATGCCAACCAAATGTGACCATCTAGGTTTTCAATGTCATCTAGAATGTATACATTTCCATACCTTTTTCGTGGGATAATGATTTACCTGAATCATCTTTGATGGCACACCTTGTTTTTTGACATTAACTTCATATCCTGAATCACATAATTAACTTATGCTCAAGATATTGTAGTTGAGTCCATCCACAAGGTATACTTCTGTAATATCACAGTTATTGTTGAATGGAACTGTGACGGTACAATATATATTTACTTTTGAATCATTACCAAATTTAACATTTTCTCAATTTATTTTTGTGACTTCTTTGAACAGATTTTTGTCACCCGGCATGTGACTGGAACACGCACTGTCTAAGTACATTCCCCTTTGCGAATCTTTATGTGGTGTTCCTGCAAAATAGAATTATCACTTTCTTTTAGGCACCCAAGCTTTCTTCGGTCCTTGTTGTTTAGTTCTACTAGGATCAGGATTGTTTTTGGGTTTCTAAATCCATCCTGAAACATTAGATTTACAAAATCTACAGAAAGAATATTTATGTCCAGCCTTATTATAGTAATGACACATTTTTGATCTACCACTGATGTTAGTAATTGTGGACTCAGTTCCAACAGGTCTTTTTCCAGTTGACTCACTACTAAAAAATCAGGTTTTAGCAACAGACAAATTTTGTAGCTAAATAGAAAAATATGTCGCTAATCTCATTTAATTACGGATTGGAAACGGATTATCATAAAATTATGCTATCTATGAGCGTTTTAGCGATAGATTAGCGACGCCGTTCGTAGCTAATTTCAGTTTTTTTGGTAGTGACTTGTCAGTTGCTTGGTTGGACTTGATAGAACCGTGACTGATGGATTTGCGCATTCCATTAAGTTGCATTTGAAACTCCTGAACCTCATCTTGAAGAACGTCTCTTTCGATTTCACAGGCTTCAAGTTTGAGTTCCCGGTCCTTCTTTTCCCTATTGAGTCTCTTTAATTCATTTAGCATTTTTTGAGACTCTTTTAGCGTAAGATGAAGAATATCCTGGAATGCATTACATCTTTCACATTTATAGATATGGTATTACCTCACTTGTTTCACCTCCTGCCATGAAACAATTTTCAGTATCTTCTTTGCAGTCATCATTTGATACATCTTCATCATTCCAGCAACCAGTGTATATGTTCATATCATTTTCCAAGATAGTCATGAGACACATGTTTGCTATTTCGTCATGTTCTGAGCTATCTTCATCACTCCAGCTTCCGAATAATTTTTTTTATTGAACCCTCCGGAGACTTTTCTTTTAAGATCCGGGAATTCAACTTGAACATGACCATACCTTCTGCATTCAAAGTATTTTCCATCATTCTTGTCTTGTTCATTATATCGTCTGGTTATTCTAGATGACATCCTTCCCTTTTTTGTGTTTCTGCATATTTCGTAAAACCATGTCAATTTCTTATTCAAGAGCTCCTGCCTCATCATCAATATCATTCTCAGATCCTTCAGTTGTAGTTTTGAATGCAACTGTTTTCTTTTTCTCTTCCTGACACATTTTCTTGAGATGTGTTTTCTCAAATACTATGAGATCTCCAAGTAGTTCATCATATGATAGTTTGTCCAAATCTTGAGATTCAAGTGCAACTACTTTTGTCTGCCATGTGGTAGGCAAACTCCTAGGGATTTTTTGAACATGATCACCACTTAAGTAAGGTTTACCAAAGGCTTTCAGATCGCCAATGATTTTGCTGAATCTTGCAAATATTTCCTTAATGGATACACCTTCTTTCATCTGGAAAAGTTCATAGTAGTGAACCAACAAATTTATTCGAGTTTCTTTCACTTTGATAGTTCCTTCATAAGTAACTTCCAGTTTGTCCCACATTTCCTTGGCTATTTCACAGATTGAAATTTTCTCATATTCTTCTCCACTTATAGCATTAGAGCAAGTTTCGTACCTTAGCATTAACTTAGACAACAACCATTTGCTCGTCAGTGTAGCCATATATATCATTAGGATCACCGGGTGGTTGTCCTGCTGCTGGAAGTGGATAGTTTTCCTTTTTGATAACACGCCTTAATTTTACATCATAAAAGTTTGCATAAATTTCCATGTGCACCTTCCAATGAGAGAAATGATGTCCATTGAAATATAGTGGCCTTACTTGCGATGTCTCTTCATCAAAGAGTGCTCCAATAGTTACTTGGTTTGACATGATCTTTTCTCACTACTTGTTAAGCAAAATATAAATATGTGAGACTTTCTCTAATACCAATTAAAAGTACAAGAAGGGGGGGGGGTGAGGGGGGGTGAACTGTCTTGTATCCTAAGTAGTTGATTAGTTTAACAATTAGTCGACTGAAAATATAGACAGAATATAAATAAAGGCAGAAGTAAAATGTAGTAATTAAAGACATCCAGATTTTTATACTGGTTCGAATTCAATGTGAATCCTACTCCAGCCCCCTTGGATTGTAAGGGTGTTCTCTCTTCAAAGCCTTGAGTTTTTCGTATAATTGTGTTGATGTTATCTCGAACACCAACTAACTTCTAAATCTAACTACGCTCGTGATACAATGCTTCACCAATGTTTTTCACTCTTTCTTCTCTCTACTAATTACACAGTAAACTTTTCTAAGCTTACAATGCTTGTTTAGAGTAGAACAAAGAGTATGAAGTTGGTATGATTAAAGCATATGTCTTCAAGGCTAGTGTGTGTGTGTGTGTGTGTATGTATATATATATGTACTCCGTGAGGTCTTCTTGTCTCGTGAATCTTGAGAGATTGAAAACCGAAGGGAGTTTATCCCAGAAGGGAATCAAAGAGTGATTATTTCCAAGAATAAAATATTGCTTCTGTTGATTTGCATTGACTTGTGGTATTGATTGGATTTTTCCTTAGTTGAGCAGATATTCCCGTTACTTGAAGAATCAAATTAGATCCCTTGATTTCGTCTTTTACTTCTCGTCCTTTGGTGGAGGAATCTTCAGTGCATAGTTTCACAATCTTGACTTCCTTTGATTAAGGTCCTTGATGCGAGACTAAATTGCATAGTTTAACATGTGATATACCTTACATTTTATGCGCATTAATGATAAAAATACACTTGTTATGTGCTTAATGGAGTATATTTCATGTGTAGGTGAAGTGGAGATGGAAACGGAGCTAAAGGGATGCAAATACGTCGAAAAATACGTGAAAGGAGACACACGGGCGATAGCCGGGCGACAGAGCCAAACAACCTATTCCTACCTGGCGTTAGCCAGGCGTTAGGGATGAAACGCCAGCCCTACCCTGGCGTTAGCCAGGCGTTAGGGCTGAAACGCCAGCCCTAGCCTGGCGTTAGCCAGGCGTTAGGGTCCAAACGCCAGGGTCCCCAGTTCGGCGAAAAACCGAGTTTTGACGGGTGTAAGTGTTTCCCAATTGAAATAGAAGTCTCCTACACGTTTAGGGTTTGTCCTAAACTTATAAATAGACTCCTAAAACACAACTACCAGAGGGAGATTCGAGATTAGAGTGGATACGGACGGCAAAACATCAATTTGTACATATTTTCTTCATTACTTTGTAGTTTAATTATGCAAGTTATTTTAGATTTGATTCTTTTGAACATGTTTAGCTAATTTTTGGTAGAACCCGTTGGGGAATAAACTTATTGTGATATTAATATAGCTTTGATTGGTTGATTAAACTCTATTTGTTCAACTACGTTCTTGTTGTAGTTGATTGAAGGGCCCTCAATTAGCTGTGCCTATTTATTATGTATCTACTTGAGAGAGAGTGCATATTTAGGTAATTGTTTGAACAACACCACTCCCAGAGTATAGACGAAAGTCATAACCGAGGGTTTAGAGGTTGGATTAGAGATAACGATACTTCGGGTGCAATCTAAGTGAACTGTAATGCAATCTAGCTAGCGTAACTTGAGAGAGTGCGTCTAGTAAATTATCATAATTACTTGAGAGAGATTTATGGTAGATAGAGTGTTCATGATTGATAGAGATAACTAATCAAGCTATACGAAGTATCCGAGAAGTAAGTTCACCAGCGGGGGAAACCATAACCTTAGATTTTTATTACAATTGTTTATACCTTAGCGTAGTTAATCTTTAGTTTTAATCTTTAGTATTAGTAATTTAAATAACATCAGGTGACAGCTGAGTAGTATTTTAACAGCTTGCTTGATACGTAAATTCCCTGTGGGATCGACTCTGGGCATAATACCCCGGATTATATTTGCAACGCCCGTTTAGTCTTTCTATAAGACATAGTTGAGCGTGATCAGTCCTTCCTATAATATCCTTCCTTTCTACTGTATCCTTGATTGATTCTCCCTTTGAATTTCTGCTACTCCTTTCTTTTTCGTCTCAAATCTTTGATACTTCCTTTCCATTGCTTTAGGAGTGTGTCCTTTAATATTCTACCAAATCCTTGATTGATTTACTTCCTTTCTATTGTTTCAGAAGTATTTTTGCACATAAAAGATGTGTTATTTTGCATTATTAAAATAAACGAAGATCTAACAACGTAAACATGGATTTAGATTTACATGAGGAAAATCTGATTATTAAGAGAATAGAATAGCTCAAGGTTCTTCAAAACGACTCTGCACTACCTTATATATATGAGATATATTATAAAAAAAGGGTATTGATTTAGGAAATTAAAGTATAAAAGCTCCAAGGCATAGTAACACAACAATATTAGAATTGGCTAGTTACTGTTTGTCATGTCAGTACTCTTGAGCTAGTTCAAGATTCTGGTATAAATACAGACAGTGAAAAGATTTTAAAAGTTGATATAGACAAATATTAAGCATCAAAAATAAGAAATGATGACGGAGCCGCAAAACTTTAAGGTAAAAATTAGATACTATGTAGTTATAGATAAAACTTATATAGTAGTAGCATTTTAGGTTGAGAATTTTTGGTCGAGAATTGTATTTTACACGTGTCTCTATATATATATATATATATATGGTTCAACAAAATTTAAATTTTGGACACATTAGTGCACGATATTCGATTTCTTTTCTTCAGGTTTAGATGTGTGAATAGAGAAAGAGAAATTACAAATCACCATGCAATTAACGTAATGTCATGACCCCAAATTCTAAGAGGCCGTGATGACGCCTATCATAGAACTAGGTTAGCCAACCACCTCATTACTACTCGCTTGTTCATATTATAACAGTTCAATATCAATAATAGCAACAAACAAAATATAATATAAGTACTTTAAGTCTTTGCGCCGCTAATAAATATCTGACAACTCTAAACAAAACCTCCTAAGACTGGAGTCAATAGTCATGAGCATCTAAGAATAAATAAATCTAACTCTTCTAAAACCATAATATATGTCTCTCAATCAAACACTACAACTAAATAAGGAAGGGAAATGGAGAAGTTGTGGACGCTGGACAACTATCTAAAAATCCCGTAACTGCTGCTAATGAACCGAGACAGCTACTGCTCCGGACCGTCACCTGAATCTGTGCACAGAGGCACATGGAGTAATGATGAGTATGCCAACTCAGTAGTAATGAAAATAATCAAAGTCTGAGAATTTTAAACACACAGTACAGATACACAAGTTTCACAACCCAGTAAAAAAACACATCAAGTCACCATGTAGTATTCATCAAATAATAAGTTCGAAATCAGTTTCCAGAAATCCTTTGAAACAAGTGTAATATCAGTAAAATTCTCAGTAAAAACCAGTTTGAAAACGAAGTAAATCATAGTTCAAAAACTTAGTAAAAATTCTTCATAAAACTGCTCATCGGGCTAAAATCATTTATCGTAACCATTGCCCATCATGCATCCTCACCATCACTCAATATCAGCCCATCAGGCATCCTAACAATCACTCAGCATAAGCCCCGCGAGAATCACTCATTAGGTACCTGCGCTCACTGGAGGTGTGTACAGACTCCGGAGGGGCTCCTACAGCCCAAGCGCTATAAACAAGCCACATCATGACATAAATCACTCACAATATTGGCAAGCAGCCACACTCATATTGTAACATCCTCACCATAGAGGCCCGCAGCCTCACTCAGTCAGACACTCTCAATTTGCCCTTCAGGCCATAATTATACTGGGTTCTCGACCCAAAAACAGTGTTTCATTTTTCAATAAACAATATCAAAATACTTTGAGTGTCAAAATAATTTATCAGGAAAAGACTGAGTGGAAAATCATAACATATCAGTGAGGAAAATATAGTAAACACAACCCCAAGGGGAAAACAGATCGACACTAGGCCCCAAACGCGGCTTACAACCCAAATCATATCATAATAAAATAATACTAGTTAAGCATAGGTTTAAAAATTGGTTTCGCAACTCAATAGTTGCCTAAATAGGGAATATATTTCCAAAGTTCCAATCTTTGCATTCCAAAAGCCGTGAAAGGGTGCATAGTCCGGGGTTTCATACCCTCAGGACAGGATTTAAAGAAATTACTTACCTCAAAACTAGCCAGGAAACTATTCTGAAACACGCTTGCCTCTCGTATCAACTTCCGAAGGCTCCAAATCTACCAAGTTCAGATTTTTATCATCAATTTACGCTTAAAGAATAAATTCCAATCGAAAAATATCAAATTTAGCTCATCAATCTGAAATTGGTCAAAATTCGACCCCCGGGCCCGCGTCCCAAAACTCAGAATTTTTTATAAAAAACGTTTCTTCATTATCTCACGAGTCCGTACATATAAAGAACACTAAAATCGGAATTCGGTTGACCCCTCAAACAAATCCCTAAAGGTCTCATAATATTAAGTCCTAAACCCACCTTTTTCTACTGATTTTCATGAATTAAATGTTGAGATTGTGTTCTATAATCACCCATAAATGAGTTTTAATAATCAAACCACTTACCTCTATGAAGAACACTGATTTCCCTTTTCAAAAATCGCCCCCAAAGCTCTTTGTCCGTATAAAAATGATCTAAAAAAAGTTTCAGTCACAGAGGGTTTATTTTAATACTGTCCAGGGATTTCCGGACCTGTGCTCAATTTCACACACCTGAGGGACCGCACCTGTGGTCCCAGTAACCGCACCTGCGACTTTTCCTTAAACGACCTGACTCCGCACCTGCGACTCACATTCCGCACCTGCGACTTCGCAGGTGCGGCCCCCTATCCGCATCTGCGACTTTTCCCTGGCTGGATAAATATCGCCCCTGCGGAGCCTTCTTTCTCTCCTGCGGGCCTGCACCTGCGGCCAAACTTGTACAGGTGCGAAAATCACTGTGATTCCACACCAGCAGCTTTTTGCTGGAATTTCCAACTCCGAACTTCCCGTTAACCATCCGAACAATCCCGAGCCCCTCGGGACCCCAACCAAACATACTAACACGTCACATAACATCATTCAAGCTTAGTTGCACTCTCAAAACACCAAAACTAACATCAAAACACCAAAATTACATCAGATTCAAGCCTAAGAACTTTCAATTTTCTAAAATCCACCAACGATGCCGAAACTATCCAAAACAACTCCGATTGACCTGAAATTTTGCAGACACATCCAAAATGGATTACGAACGTGTTCCCACTGTCGGAATTCCATTCTGACCTCGATATCCTATTTTTCACTACCGATCAGAAATTTCCAAAACTAACTTTCGCCAATTCAAGCCTAATTCTACACCAGTCATCACAAAATTATTTTGAACGCACTCCTAAGTCCCAAATCACCTAACAAAGCTATCTGAACCATAAAATCCGCATTGCGAGGTCATTTACCAATAAGTCAACTCTTAGGTGACTTTTTCCATTTTAAGGCTATTTTTAAAGGCTAAAGGACTGAACTCTCACTACAACCATTCGATTTCAAGCCTACCAACTCTAATACATCAAATATAGAATAACTAACCTACGACAAGTCAATAATAGAAATTATAATGCAGGTTCTACGTATCGACGGACCAGGTCGTTCAATTCTCCCCCTCTTAAACAAACATTCATCCTCGAACGGGTCTAGAAACATACCTGGAGTCTCAAACAAATGGGGATATTTGCTCTGCATCTCCCACTCGGTCTCCCAAGTAGCCTCCTCCACTGGCTGACCTCTCCACTGCACCTTCACTGATGCTATATCCTTAGACCTCAACTTTCTGACCTCGCGATCTAAAATAGCTACTGGCTCAACCTCATATGACATATTACCCTCGAGATGAACTGTGCTGAAGTCTAACACATGAGACGGGTCACCAACATATTTTCTGAGCATCGACACATGAAATACCGGATGAATACTCGATAGACTGGGTGGAAATTAAAGTTTATAAGCTACCTCTCCCACCTTCTGAAGCACCTCAAAAGGACCAATAAACTGTGGATTTTGCTTTCCTCTCTTTCCGAACCTTATAACACCCTTCATGGGTGATACCTTCAGCAATACCTTGTCACCTCCATAAATGACACATCCCGAACCTTCCGGTCCGCATAACTCTTCTATCTAGATTGCACTGTATGAAGTCGCTCCTGAATCAACTTCACCTTCTCCAATGCATCCTGGATCAAATCTGTGCCCAATAACTTAGCCTCACCAGGATCGAACCAACCAACCGGAGATCTACACCTCCTACCATATAAAACCTCATATGGGGCCATCTGAATACTGGACTAGTAGATGTTATTATATGAAAAATCCGCTAGTGGCAGAAACCGATCCCATGAACCACCAAAATCAATCACATAAGCCCGTAGCATGTCCTCCAAAATCTGAATAGTCCGCTCCGACTTCCCGTTGGTTTGCGGGTGAAATGCAGTGCTCAACTCTACATCAGTACCCATGCCTCTCTGCACGGCCCTCTAAAACTGAGATGTGAACTGAGTACCTCTGCCAGATATAATAGAATCCGGAACTCCATGCAATCGGACAATCTCCTTAATGTAAATACTAGCCAATTTCTATGAAGTATAAGTAGTACTGACAAGAATGAAATGCGCGGAATTGGTCAATCTATCCACAATGACCCAAATCGCATCAAAACCCTTCGAAGTCCGTGGAAGCCCAACTACAAAGTCCATAGTAATCTGCTCCCACTTTACTCCGGAATATCTAACCTCTGAAGTAATCCACCTGGTCTTTAGTGCTCATACTTGACCTGCTGGCAGGTGAGACACCGTGCTACATACTCAACAATATCTCTCTTCACCAGCCTCCACCAATACTGCTGTCTCAGATCCTGGTAAATCTTTGCGGTACCCGGATGAATAGAATACCGCGAACTGTGAGCCTCTGCTAATATCAACTCTCGAATACCATCCACATTGGGCACGCAAATACGGCCCTGCATCCTCATAACTCCGTCATCGCCAATAATCACATCCCGGGCATTACCCCGACAAACTCTATCCTGAAGAACTAACAAGTGGCGATCATAATACTGCCGTGCCTTAATCTGATCAAATAAAGAAGACCGGGAAGCCATGCTAGCTATCACCCGTGGAGGGTCTGACAAATCCAATCTCACCAACTGACCCGCTAAAGCCTGAATATCAAGTGCTAACGGTCGCTCTGCTACTGAAAGGTAAGCTAGACTCTCCAAACTCTCGGCTCTGCGACTCAAGGCATCGGCCACCACATTGGTCTTCCCCCAGTGATACAAAATAGTCAGATCATAATCCTTGAGAAGCTCTAACCATCTCCTCTGACACAAATTCAAGTCCTTCTGCCTTAGCAGATACTGCAAGCTACGATGATTAGTGAAAATCTCACACTGTACCCCGTACAAGTAATGTCGCCAAATCTTTAAGGCATGAACAATGGCAGCCAACTCAAGATCGTGCACTGGGTAATTATTCTCGTGCACCTTCAACTGTGTAGACGCGTAGGCAATCACCCTACCGTCCTGCATCAACACTGCTCCCAAACCAACTCTAGAAGCATCACAATAGACTGTGTAAGAACCCGAACCAGTAGGCAACACCAAAATCGGAGTTGTGGTCAATGCTGAGTTGAGCTTATGAAAGCTCTCCTCTCACTCGTCAGACCATCTAAATGGAGCACCTTTCTGGGTCAATCTAGTCAAATGTGAAGCAATATAAGAGAATCCCTCCACAAAACGACGGTAATATCCCGCTAAACCAAGGAAACTCCGAATCTCTGTAGCTGAGGACGGTCTGGACCAACTCTACACCGCCTCGATCTTCTTCGGATCAACCTGAATACCCTCACTAGAAACCACGTGCCCCAAGAAAGTCACTGAACCAAGACAAAACTCACACTTGGAGAACTTTGCATAAAGCTTCTCCTCCCTCAATCTATGTATCACAACCCTCAAGTGCTGAGCGTGCTCTTCTTGGCTACGAAAATAAACCAGGATGTCATCAATGAATACAATGACGAACGAGTCAAGGTAAGGTTGAAACATGTTGTTCATTAATTGCATGAACGCGGCTGGGGCATTGGTCAGCCCAAATGACATAACCAGAAACTCATAATGACCGTATCTGGTCCTGAAAGAAGTCTTCGGAATGTCAGAATCCCGAATCTTTAGCTGATGATACCCAGACCTTAAGTCAATCTTGGAGAACACCTTAGCTCCCTGACGCTGATCAAATAAGTCATCAATACGAGGTAAAGGATACCAGTTCTTCACCGTAAACTTATTCAACTGTCTGTAATCAATGCACATATGCATGGAGCTATCCTTCTTTTTCACAAACAACACCGGCGCACCCTAAGACGACACACTAGGTCAGATGAACCCCTTATCTAAGAGTTCCTGAAGTTGCTCCTTCAATTCTTTCAACTCTGCTGGTTCCATACGGTAAGGTGGAATAGAAATAGGCCGAGTGTCGGGCACCAAGTCAATACCAAAATCAATATCCCTATCAGGTGGCATGCCTGGCAGGTCTGCAGGAAATACGCCCGGAAAATCACGGATTAAAGGAACAGAATCAACAGATGGAGTCTCACTACTAACATCCCTCACAAAAGCAAGATAGGACTCACACCCTTTCTCAACCATACGCTGAGCCTTTAAATAAGAAATCACTCTGCTAGGCACATGCTCTATAGACCCTCTCCACTCAACTCTCGAAACGGGCATAACTAGGGTCACGGTCTTAGCGTGATAATCAAGGATAGCATGACATGGTGATAACCAATCCATGCCAAGATTACATCAAAATCAACCATACTGAGTAACATCAAGTCCACTCGGGTCTCCAGACCCCCAATAGATATAAGACACGACCGATACACACGGTCCACAATAATAGTATCACCCACCGGAGTCAAAACATGAATAGGCGTAAATAAAGACTCATGGGGCATATTCAGGAAGTGGAAAAAATAAGATGAAACATACGAGTACATGGAACCAGGGTGAAATAAAGCCAAAGCATCAGTGTGACAAACTGAAATGGTATTTGTAATCACCGCATCGGATGCCATCGCATCAGGCCTAGCCGGAAGTGCATAAATACGTGGCTAGCCTCCACCTGCTTGACCTCCCCCTCTAGGATGACCTCTAGCTGCCTGACCACCACCCCTAGCTGCCTGGGTAGGTGGTGAAGTGACTGGGGCTGAAGCCGAGGGCTGAGCCCTCTACTGAGATGAACTACTAGGACGACGGGGACACTGCCTCCACTCATGTCCAAACTCTCCACACTCATAACAACTACCTGGAGCTGGAGATGAAAATTGACGAGAATCTCTGCCACCATGATAACCACCAGACAAACCTCGCATAGAAGAACCCTGATAAGATGATGCTCGGGCGGAGCTCTGAGCTGGAAGGGCACTAAAAGATGAACGTCCCTGATGAGAATTGTGAGGACCCTGCCCCGACGATATGCCACTGTAAGTTGGGTGAGCTGGCTGTGGAGGTCTAAATGGACGACTTCTGCTAGGCTGGAATTGCCCTCTAGGAGGGGCACCACTGAAATTACCTGATCCCCAAGGCCTCTTAGCCTCCCTCTCCTCACGCTCCTGCCTGCGAACCAACTCAATGTCCCGAGCTATATCAACAACCTGCTCAAACGTGGCTCCAGACTCCCTCTCTCTGGTCATCAAAATTCGAAGCTGATACGTGAGACCATCCAAAAATCTCCTGATACGCTCCCTGTCAGTGGGGACTAACTTCGAAGCATGTCTGGCCAACTCAGAAAACCTCATCTCGTACTGAGTAACCGACAACTCTCCCTGGCGCAGCTGCTCAAACTGCCTGCGTTGCTCCTCTCCGTGGGACTGAGGAACATATTTCTGCAAAAAGATCGTGGAGAACTGCTGCCAGGCAAGCGGTGCCGAACCAACCGGCCTACGTCTCTCGAATGATTCCCACCAAGTAAAGGCAGCGCCCACAAACTGAAATGTAGCAAATGAGACCCCACTAGTCTCCAAAATACCCGCAGTACGTAGTATCCTCTAACACTTATCTAGAAACCCTTGGGCATCCTTGATCACGCTCAACTATGTCTTATAGAAAGACTAAACGGGAGCTGCAAATATAATCTGGGGT
>ML318189.1:0-39721 GCA_005239505.1 Nicotiana paniculata
GAGAGGGAGTGAGAGAGACGGATAGGGGGTGTGTAAGGCTTTAGGTGAAATGGGGGGGGGGAGTGTTTGGACACTTATATAGTTAGTGACTAGGGAGTTCCCAGTCGTTAGATCTAGATAGATCAACGGCTAGGATTTAATCTCTTCAAAACGGGGTCGTTTTAGGGATCAGTGCAGGTCAAGCCGGGTACAGGGATTAGGCTGGGTATTTTGGTGGGTAGAGGGAGATTTTTGGGCCTGGGCAAATCAGCCCAGATCCGACTTTAGGCTTGATTTCACCATTAATTAAGTAATTTCAATTAAGTTTAAACTAAAAAAAATGTAGTAATTAATTTTAACTTAATTTTGTCCCATTTGTACATGATTGATCAATTAATTAAGAGTAAAAAAATGTTTAATTTGACACTCCTAATTATTTATAGAACAAGTTCCATAATTGCTCAAAACAAAGTGATTAAATCCAAAAGTTAAAACATTTAAACTATTTTATTATATTTTATCATTAGTTAAAATAATAATTACATTTACGCATTTAATTATGCCACTTTGAATTATTTATAAATTTAAAGGCGAATTTGTAACGACCCGACCGGTCGTTTTGCGTTATCGTACCCCGCTCCCCTAAATGAAACTTCCCATAGCGGCTTATTATGATTTATGACTTGCGGGGACTGGTGATCCGGGATTCGGAGGTGTTTAGAGTGTTATAGGAACATTTGGTTCCTTAAGGTTGGCCTTTAAGGCCAAATTTGACTTCAGTCAACATTTTAGGTAAACGACCTTGAAATCGAGTTTCGTCTGTTCCGATAGCTTCGTATGATGGTTTTGGACCTGGGCGTATGTTCGGAATGGGTTTCTGATGACCCGGGAGCATTTCGGCGCCCAATATTGAAAAAAGAAGTTCCTTAAGTTCCTATTGTGGTTTGGGACGTGTTTTTGTGTTATCGAGGTCCGAACGGAATTCCGAGATCGGGAATAGTTCCGTTATGTCATTTATGACTTGCCTGCAAAATTTGGTGTCATTCCGAGTAGTATACGTCGGTTCGACGCGTTGTTAGCGAAGTCAAGAAAACTTAAAGCTCCTAAGTTTGGTTCTAGGGGTTTTGAGGTGTGATTTTGAGTTTTAGCATTATTTTGGGTGTTCTGAAGGCTCGAGCGAATCTGTATTATTATTTGGGACTTTTTGATATATTTGGACGGGGGCTCGGGTGGGCCCAGGTGCCTCCCGGACACTACACAAGGCTAAAAACCAGCTGAAATAGCTGCTGGTGCACCTGTTCTGGTGTGACCGCAGGTACGGTTTCCCAATCGCAGGTGTGGGACCGCTCCTACTGTCCCAGCCTCGCAGGTGCGACCACCAGTGGGCAGGCCGTTTCTCACAGGTGCGGACAAAGCTCCGCATGAGCGGGGCTGCAGGTGTGGTCTCCACTCCGCAGGTGCGGGCCCAGGCTTCCTCGTCCGTTTCCGTAGGTGCGAGCCTTTGCTTGCAGGTGCGAGACCGCATGTGCGTTATCCTTACCCTGCATGCGTATGATTTATTTGTTACTAAATTCATGGATATTGATTTGACAGATATTTGGGGGAAAGTGAAGTGGTAATTGTGTTATTAATTCCCAGTACTTTCTTGGATTTCAGTACCTTAGATATATATTTGTTGCTTCACTGCCTTCATATGCCTACCATTTATATAATATTCTATTAAATTATATTGTTGGACCTTAGTGAGTGTCATGTCGACCTCTCGTCACTACCTCTTCGAGGTTAGGCGGGATACTCACTGGGTACATATATATTTATGTACTCATGCTACGCTTCTGTACTTAATTGTACAGGTTCTGAGGCTGGTGCATCTGGTTGTCGGACCGGAGCTTGACTTGATATTAGACGGACCTGACTTCACGGTGAGCTGCTTTTCTCCTGGCGATCTCCGGCAGCACCATGGGATTTTCTTTTGCTTATTTCCCGTCTATTTTCCTTCAGACAACGGGATTGTATATTATATGTTTTGTATATTCTGTTAGTATGCCCGTAGGACTTGTGACACTAGTTCCTGGCACACACGTGATAGTTTTTATGGATTTCGGGTTTGTACATATATTGGATCACGCCTCTTCATGATTGCATTTGATTAAAACTGGTTATTTATCCTTGTCGAATCATGTTTCAGTTTAAAAACTGAGTATATTTTAAAGTGTTTAATCTAATAAGAAGGAACCTTTAGTAAATTGAGAGTCGGCTTGCCTGACTCCGCTATTGGGCGCCATCAAGACCTAAGTTAGGATTTTGGGTCGTGACAGAATTATGATTAATTTAATGCGAAATCAATTCACAAATAGCACTGAAATTTAACAGAAAATTTATAAAATTAATTTATTCATCAAATTTTGTAGGAATATTTAGTAAGTGAAAAATTACATGCTCACAGCTACAATCGTGGCTTGTAATATCTTTGTGGCCAACAGATTAATGGCATCAATGAACTATATTGAGGCTTATGAAACTCGAACTATTCTCATTGCCGCTATCATGTCCAAATGGCCGGTGGATGTGAGAATTTCTCCCTCAGTTCCATCATTACTATTTTACCCACATCCACCAGCCATTTGGACATGATAGCCGCAATGAGAATAGATTGAGTTTCAGAAGCCTCAATATAGTTCATTGATGGCATTAATCTGTTGGCCACAAGGATATTCCAAGCTGTGGCTATAGCATTAAACCCAGTCTTGTATATTTTACCTTTATATGCCCATGTTGGAGTTGAATTTTCCATCTTTACATTGTTTATTGCCCAAGTCCTATTAGATAGCCTCTTTATTACGTAATGAACTCTCCATTTGATTGTTTTCTTGTGCGTTCAATCCAAGCAAGTTATTGAATTCATGTGCATTCAATGGTACCCACTTATCTCTAATTGTCATCCCAGTCAATGAGTCTTCTTCTTCTTTGCCTAATGCACCAACTTGAGCGAAGAATTCACGCAAAAGCGTCTCATTTCTGGGCCACGATTGAATGAAGATCACCCAGTTTCTCCTGACCAACTCATGGTAAAACTCAAGGAGAGTCTTGTCCATATCTATCCATATGTAGACTCCATAATCATCAGCAAGTGCTCTTTCTTGTCGTCGGGGTATGGGTAGCAGTGGTTCAGCCAGAAGAAGTCTCATTGTGTCCTCGACTTCTTGCACAACTAGTTGGTCTGCAATTTCCTCTTGAGATGTTGAAGGAGGTGGGGCCATAGGTGGAAGAGGAGATGCCCGTGAGTGTGAAGCACACTTAGAAGAATGGCCAGCGACTTTAGCTTTCTTCTTTGTGGGTGGTGCAGTTGTTGGTGCATCTTTTCTTTTAGTTTGCTTTTGTGGAGCAGAGTATGTAGAGCGTGAAGCATCTACTTGGATCATCATGGGGAATGGTGAGTCTTGAAGCTCAGATATTTGCTAGCCATGGGCCTCCCTTAGAGGTGACCTTCTTAGTCCCTCACCACCCTTATTGTCGTTCTTTCCTTTGCCTGGCCCACTTTGTTTGGAAGCCAGTTGTGCCTAGAAACAAAACCACTCATGAGAAGCTAGAGCAAAAATAATTAACTACTCTAAGTACCCTAAACTATCCTTAAAAAATGAAGAAAGGCGTCAATAATCAAAAGGAAGTAAAAAAAATACAAAAGGAAAAGATGCAAAAGTGTATGTGTGTGTGTGCAAGGGCCAGTTAGCAAGCATAAAAATCCCCAGGCTCTTCAGACTGGCCTGGGGTGCTTAAACATGTCCAAATACTCCCGCTTTTTTATTCAATTTCACATGGAGTAGCATAAATTTAGCAACGAGTTGAAGCTCGACTCACTTGATAGCACATTAGTAATGAATAAGCAACCAAAATAAATCTTCATACGTCCACAATGTAATCAGAAATCAACTTCCTAACTCTTCAGTAGCAATTTCAACTATGAGCAATTTCATGTTCTTTCAGCAAAAGTTCTGCTCACTACCTCAACCACTTTATTTTCAACAGATGAATAAAGAGAAATCACAAAGAATTAGGCAGTTAATTAGTTCAGTCAGGCCAACTAAAGTACTCAACTTTGCACACAATTTAACATAGATTGAGCAGGGACGAGCACAAGCTAAAAGTTTGACTCCAATTACAACACCTTATAAACAAAAAATCAACAAAAATTAGGTTTCAAATCAGTCACCACTGCGCAGAAATTATGCTCAAGACCAACTCGCTTAGTCATGTTCCAACAGTTATTTCTCATGGGCCTAGATAAAATAGGCTCACTGTAACGATCCAGCCGGTCATTTCGCGTTATCGGACCTCTCTCCCCTAAATGAAACTTCCCATAGCGGCTTATTGTGATTTATGACTTGCGGGGGCGGGTGGTCCGGGATTCACAAGTGTTTAGAGTGCTATAGGAACACTTGGTTCCTTAAGGTTGGCCTTTAAGGCCAAGTTTGACTTCGGTCAATATTTTGGGTAAATGACCTTGAAATCAAGTTTCAACGATTCTGGTAGCTTCGTATGATGATTTCGGACCTGGGCGTATGTCCTAAACGGGTTTCTGATGAGCTGGGAGCGTTTCAGCGCCCAATATTGAAATAAGAAGTTCTTTAAGTTCTTATTGTGGTTTGGGACGTGTTTTTGTGTTATCGAGGTCCGAACAGAATTCTGAGATCGGGAATAGTTCTGTTATGTCATTTATGACTTGCCTGCAAAACTTGGTGTCATTCCGAGTAGTATAGGTCGGTTCGGCGCGTTGTTAGCGAAGTCAAGAAAACTTAAAGTTCCTAAGTTTGGTTCTAGGGGTTTTGAGGTGTGATTCTGAGTTTTAGCATTGTTTTGGGTGTTCTAAAGGCTCGAGAGAGTCCGTATTATGATTTGGGACTTGTTGGTATATTTGGACGGGCGCTCGGGTGGGTCCAGGTGCCTCCCGGACACCACACGAGGCCAAAAACCAGCTGAAATAGCTGTTAGTGCACCTGTTCTTGTGTGATCCGCAGGTGCAGTTTCCCAGTCGCAGGTGCGGGACCGCAGCAGGTGCGACCCTAAGCGGGCAGTCCATTTCTCGCAGGTGCGGACAAAGTTCCGCAGTTGCGGTCTCCCCTCCGCAGGTGCGGGCCCAGGCTTCCTCGTCAAATCCGCAGGTGCAAGCCTTTGCTCGCAGGCACGAGACCACAGGTGCGGTCCTTGAGCCGCAGGTGCGGAAACACTGTCAGACACTGTGTTTCTTAAATACGGGATTCTTCATTATTTCTTCATTTCTTCCTCCATTAGAAATCCTTTAAAGCTTTGTAAAAGGGCTCAACGACCCAACCACTGAAAGGTAAGTAGATTATATCCTAGAGTTAATTAATGCATACATTCTTAGTGGAATTTAACTACTTGATTAGTGAAAATTTAGGAAATTTGGGTAGTAACCTAGGGCCTTCGAGAATTTAGAAAATTATCCATCAATTAGCTATGAAATCAAGTAAAAATCATGTATTAATGATCCTTAGGCTATGGGTGAGTGTTTCCTTCAAAATAATTTGGAATCCGAGCATGCGGGCCCGGGGTTGGATTTTAGGATTTCTTCAAGAATGGAAAATTTGACTTAGTAGTAGGAGGATTTTCATACTTTGAGCATAAATTGATGAATTTGTATAACATTTGGCTAGTTTCAAGTCCTCAGGTGTAGAGTTCGGAGTTTCGGGCGCGTTCTTGGTCTGGGGGGTAGATTCGACACTAGGTGAGTCTCCTTTCTAACCTTGTAAGGGGGAACTGTCCCCCTAGGTGCTTTAAATGACTATGTGCTAATGTTTGTGAGGGCTACGTACGCGCAAAGTGATGAGAGTCCATACGTAGCGACAATTATTGTTGTCCGGGTAGTTAGGTGTCACGACCCAAAATCCCTAAGGTCGTGGTGGCGTCGGACACCCATGTCAGGCAAGCCAACTCGTTTATTAATTGGAACAACTTTCCGGTTTTAAAACATTTATGAACACATTTCTTTTCCTTTAATTACATATTAACCAATTAAAAGTCTGATAATTAAAAACAGTGGTTTAAAGATTACACTTAAGCAATTATATCCCAATACATATCCCAGAACCCGGTGTCACAAGTACATGAGCAATTTCTAAGAATTTACAATCATTACAAGCTTGTCCGAAATGCAAATAGACAAGGAAATTTAAATGAAATAAATACAGTATGAAGGAGACTCTGTCAGTCGCGGATCGCCTCCGGATGATGCAACTCACCTAATTCTCCGAATCCTCCACATTGCTATGAAAGTACCTGTGCAACAAAATGCACAACAAGAGTAGCATGAGTACAAAAATAATGTGTACTCAGTAAGTCGCCCGCCTAACCTCAGAGAGGTAGTGACGAGAGGTCAGATAAGACACTTACTAAAGGTCAATTTAGAATATTCAAGTATGACACTAAGCATGATTTATCATAGGCAATTTATAAAAAAAACAGGATTTAATTACCTTTCAACTTCGTTCACGTTTAACACTTTATATCTTAGTCATACTAACAATTAATCAACATGGTGATTTAATCAAATAATAATAAATCGACGGGAAGGAACAACTTCTTCCAAAATATTTTTTATAACTTTAAATCTCTGTCATTTCACTTGATAATCTAATATTTCAGGCCAGTAATCAGGAAAAATCATAGCAACTACGCAGCCCATATCATGCGCAAGCAATGCCGAGGGTCGAACGACGCGGACTAATGATAGTAAAATGTGCACTGCCGAAGGGTCGATCGGCTCGAACCATAGATGAATCTATTTGCCCCGCTCGCGAATCGATCATGCGACATGGTTAAAAGAATGAGGCTAGCCTGCTCGAGAATCATACATGCGACTCAGGTGCTCATATGAATACACACACAAATACAGAGTCATCCTGCTCGCGAATCAATCATGCGACTCAGGCACCCAAAGCTACACATATCCACATAATAAATCTGTATTTTATCAAGAAAACAGTTTTTCTCAGGAAAGTGGTAAAATCCTTATTAAAAGAAATATGAAATATAGGTTTTGAAATCTTTGTTTTTGAAACTCATTTGTCAAGTTTAATGATACTCTATGATGCAACCCAGTACAGGTACACAAATATCCACAGCGGAACCAATTCTCTTTCTAGAAGATTAACAGAATGAACTCTAGCTTTTTTTTAGATATTCAATTACGTTTCGATTATTTTAGTAGTTTAATATTGCAGGCAGGATTACAGGTACAACACGTAAGGCATGCTAGTGGGTCCTAGACTACCCGGACTTGGCATAATAGTAGTTACGCACGGACTCCCGTCACCTCGTACGTACGTAGCCCCCGTAGATAATAGCATGTACTTAATTAATTCACCTAGGGGGACGATTCCCCCTCACAAAGTTAGAAAGGGGACTTACCTCGCTCCGAAATTCCAACACTGGCTTCCAAGCCCCTCCGATGACCTCCAACGGACGCACAATTCTCTGAAACTACCACATAACGGCAAAGCAATGAAAATTCATCCTAATACTCACAACAAATTCAGATTATATACTTTCCCAACCCCGCTCGGAGAAAAGACCAAAATGCCCGTGGGCCCGGAAATCCGAAATTCTCGAAGATACATTCTACCCATAGCCCAACTAGTTCAATCATACAATTTACTCTACATTCCATACTCAAATTCATGGCTAAATTCCAAATTTACATTTTCTAGGTTTCTTAGAAAATTTTCCAAGTTCCTACCAATTTCCATGCTTAATGCATGCATATAATCTTGTATTTATCTAACAAATGGAAGGAATTTACTTACCTTGATGTCTGACGAAAATCCCCCTTGAAATGCTCTTCAAAAATCGCCCATGACAAATGAAAAATGTGAGAGAAATGGCACAAACCCGACTTTAAAACAGTCTGCCCAGGCCTCTTTCGCGCCTGCGATCTAATAGCCGCTCATGCGGCTCAGCACCTGCGAAAATTCCATCGTAGGTGCGGCTCTAACTTGACCCAGCAAATCCCTGCACCTGCGATCCCCTCTTCGCACCTGTGATATCGTAGGTATGACCAATCTTCCGCGCATGCGGCCTCCTCAGCTCCAGCCCCAATCTCGCACTTGCGGCTCCCTTAGCCGCACCTGCGGTCAAAGCCTCGCAGGTGCGATTACACCAGATGACAGCAACCTTCAACCTTCTCCAACTTTAAATATTGATCCGTCAATCACCCGGGGCCCCCCGAAACCCCGTCCAATGATACCAACCTGTTCCAAAACATAATGCGAACTTGTTCGAGACCTCAAATCACATCAAACAACATCGAAACCATGAATCGCACCCGATTTCCAACTTTATGAACTTAGAATTTTCCAACTTTACATCTGATGCCGAAACCTATCAAATCACGCCCGGTTGACATCAAATTTGCACACAAGTCATATTCAACATTACGGACCTGCTCCAACTTCCGGAATCGCATTCTGACCTCGATATCAAAACATCCACTTCCGGTCGGATTTCTTAAAAACCTTCAAATTTCTATCTTTAGCCAAATGACCCCAAAATGACCTACGGACATCCAAATTCACTTCCGGCCGCGCTCCCAATTCCAGAATCATCATACGGAGCTATTCCCAGACTCGAAATCCCAAACGAACATCAACCTCACTGATATGCACTTCAAGCCCAAATTCATGAAATCCTTCTAAAATGCTAACTTCCACAATATACGCCGAAACACTCCCGGGTTATCCAAACCTCAAGTCGGACATACACCCAAGTCCGAAATCATCATACTACCCTGATGGAACCTTCAAATCCTGATGAGGTCGTTTACTCAAAATTCCAATCTTAGTTGATTTCTCCAACTTAAGGCTTCTGAAATAAGAATTTTCTTTCCAAATAAATTCTAAACTTCCTGGAATTCAATTCTGACCATGCCCATGGATCATAATACCTGAAACGAAGCTGCTCACAACTTCAAACAATTGAACGATGCGCTAGAGTTCAAAACGACCGGTCGGGTCGTTACATTCTCCCCCACTTCAATTGACGTTCATCCTCGAACGTGCTAAGAACTGCTCTGTACCTGAAATCACTGTTTAACATTTCGAGCACCTGCCCGTGCTACCACAACCCAGTTGAGTACATTAGCTTGATCAAATCTGAATATTTCTCCTTTTATCCATATAATAAGCTCAGAATTCATTCAAACACTTGAAATTTTCTCTAGCCAGGCCTAGTTCCAATATATAAGCACTGCATCACTACCACACGATATACCAGACCATAACTGCATACCCTTGCTGAATCGGCACCATGCACCGCATAACTCATCATCTGACCACAATGACGCTCCTTGAACCTTAATAGCCAAATTCCACGAATTTGATGCTCCCAATGCACCTCATGATATGTATATACATACATCCTGCTATAATGCTGACGATACCACCACAACGGAGGAAATGTGCAGAAATTCATACTCAATTGCAGAGTTAACAAATCCTTGAATACCTCATCTTGACTAGAATCATCACTTCATTATGAACCTGAATAATGGTATTTGTCCTTTAATATACACTTCACATCACCTTATCGCACTGATCCCTGATCCGATAACCGCGTCTCACCCAGTACGAACTGCTCAGACAACAAACCACCCCAACATGACCAACAGCCTCACATGATACCACATCGCGCCAATAGGCCATAACTCGAACATGATAATAAGAAACCATCCCGGGGAGACTGATAAAGTCGTAGGCTACATAACTCAAGCACAACTGAGGTGCGATATATATACACTCTGGATCCCAAGAGCTATCCTGCTCACATGACATCCCCACTACGCGGGACCTCAACACATAGGAAATTAAAGTTGTTTCACCACTCACACGGCACAATGATAATAACACATGATTCTGACGAAGACGGAACAACATCCGTTGTTCTAATACCTTTCCATGAAAAGCGCTCTACTGAAAGGAAAATGCATGGTTCATACGGAGCCCATAATCATATTTAAATCCACCCACATACATCAATCCACCTCGCTCGCACCAAACTTAGTTATTAGCTTTTACCTGAGTCTATATTAACTCACTTCCTCTCATAATACACGAGAACAACCATCATCACTGGGACAAACACCCCATAATCCGTAATCAACTGAATTGAACGCCCTCCAGGCGTAAATTCTCAATTACGCAATATTGCACTTCTTTATACTCAGTCCAAATCTGAAATCCATCAAGTGAATACATGTCATACTTTATACAATCTTTTCGCGGTCATGCTTCCACGACCTTCCACATAAGGAAACAAGTCTGCACATCCACCACTGGCCATACTACGATGTAAGACAAATCAATAACTCATAACCAGGGTACAAAGCCTCTTCCACCGAATCTCAATCTCAGGAGACACTGAATATAACACCAGCTTACTTTGAACTTTCAAATCACTTTTTCTTTCTCTTTCGAGCTCATGACATCCTTATCATCACCGAACCGCAATCTCGATTCTTACTCCCAGTTACATACTGCTTTCCGCACCTAACATGCCAACATGAGGTAGCGCAAGAATTCCATCATAACTTCTGAACCACCAATAGAGTGAACACTTCATCACATAGAAATCTCTTACTTTACTCAGTTCAAGTGTACCATCTCAACACAAGAGTGAATTCCCACCATCACCCAATCATGCAAATCCTTAAGTAGTAGTCTATACCACCATAACCCTTCCGGGGTCCGCCTACACCTAGAAGTCCATAGCACTCAAATACTCCCACATAAAATCCGTTACGACGGCCAACAAGCCCCGCACACACCGGCACCAACCACACGCATAACTAAATCACATCAAAGGAACCGATCACTGCCGCAAATGTGCCATTTCAAGCATGGCTAATCTATCTATCTTCTTTAAATCATCCTCAATTTGCCTCAGGAATAATAGCAACTTCCTTCCGAAATCTCGAAATCAAACTCTGAGAAGACCTCCCTTCAAACAATTCATCAACCCCAACATACGGGCAAGAATTCTATCATCACATCGATATCACACGATAGCCAATCACAAGCATCATCACTACCTGAGCATAGCCTTAAGGCTCCCAGAAACACAGCTACTGAGCTGAAACAACATATTATTCTTCTGCAGGGCCATAACAACAACCCCCACCAATTACACATGGTAACATCTCGAATTACATTCTTAGCACTATTTCAATTCCTCAAATTCCTGATACATAGCAAGTTCTTCGCGACGTGTAAGATTGAGTAGGAATGAACATAGTCATAAGCCTCAGAGGAATCAACTCGCACGATGAGGAATCCAGAAGGGAAGTACTCCTAACAGCCATGTAGCCTCTCGAAGATAAGTACAAACGCCTTTGTACTGATCTGCAAGACTCTACTAGACTTGCTCATGACTCGGAGACGTACGGGAACCTAGCGCTCTGATACCATGTTGTCACGACCCAAAATCCCTAAGGTCGTGATGGCACCGGACATCAATGTCAGGCAAGCCAAATCATTAATTAATTGAAATAATTTTTCGATTTTAACATTTATGAAAATATTTCCTTTTCCCTTAATTACATATTAACCAAATAAAAGTCTGTTAATTAAAAATAATGGTTTAAATATTACATTTAAGCGATTATATCCTAACAGATATCCCAGAACTCGTTGTCACCAGTACATGAGCAAATTTCTAAGAATATATACAATCATTACGAAGCCTGTCCGAAATACAACTGGACAAGGAAATTTAAAAATGAAGTAAATACAGTCTGAAAGAGACTCTGTGAGCTGCGGATCGCCTCCGGATGATGCAGCTCGCCTAAGTCTCTGAATCCTCCACATTGCTATGAAAGTACCTGTGCAATAAAATGCATAGCAAGTGTAGCATGAGTAGAAAAATAATGTGTACTCAGTAAGTCGCCCTCCTAACCTCAGAGAGGTAGTGACGAGAGGTCAAATTAGACACTTACTAAAGGTCAATTTAGAATATTTAGGTATGACACTAAGCATGATTTATCATAGGCAATTCATAAAAACAGGATTTAAATATCTTTCACTCCTTTCATGTTTAACACTTTATATCTTTGTCATATTAACAATTAGTCAGCATGGGTATTTAATCAAATAATAATAAATCAACGGGAAGGGACAACTTTTTCCAACAATCTCTTAATAACTTTAAATCTATGTCATTTCACTTGATAATTTCCAGGCCAGTAATCAGGAAAAATCATAGCAACTACGCAACAAATATCATGTGCAAGCAATGCCAAAGGTCAAACGGCGCGGACCAACAATAATAAACCGTTCACTTCCGAGGGTCGAACGGCTCGAACCATAAATGCATCTATCTGCCCCGCTCGCGAATCGATCATGTGACGCAGTTAAAATAATACGGCTAGCCTGATCGCGAATCATACCTGCGACTCAGGTGCTCATGATACACACACAAATACATGGTCATCCTGCTCGCGAATCACTCAAGCGACTCAGACACCCAAAGTTACACATATCTACATAATAAATCTGTATTTTATCAAGAAAACAGTTTTTCTCAGAAAAGTGGTAAATTTCTTATTAAAAGAAACATGAAATATAGCTTTTGAAATCCTTGTTTTTGAAACTCATTTGTCAAGTTTAATGATACTCCATGATGCAACCCAGTCCAGGTACACAAATATCCACAGCTGAACCAATTTTCTTTCTAGAAGATTAACAGAATGAACTCTAGCTTTATTTTAGATATTCAATTATGTTTTCGATTATATTAGCAGTTTAATATTGCAGGCAGGATTACAGGTACAACACGTAAGGCATTCTAGTGGGTCCTAGACTACCCGTACATGGCATAATAGTAGCTATGCACGGACTCCAGTCACCTCGTACGTACGTATCCCCCGAAGATAATAGCATGTACTTAATTAAGCTGCTCATGACTTCAAACCGCTAAACGACACGCTAGAGCTCAAGACGACCGATCGGGTCATTATAGTACGGGACTGGTTGAAGAAATAAGAGTGTTGAAACAACAATTGACAGAGATGTACCAAGCTTGGGTGAATGGACATGCACCGCCCCCACTACCTATAGGGCCTTCGGATAATCTTCATTATATGTCAGTTGCAAATCAAGTGACCATCTCCATAACAAGTAACCTATTGTACCAACCTAGATTCATTCCGAGCATTAACCTTCCCACTATCCCCAGTACCTCCATTCCACGTCCTCTAACCACACCCCTCAGAAATGACCCACCTACTGTACCCATTGTCCCTACATTCACTATTCCTCAACCGGCTCTTTCTCATAAGTCCAACAATGATCCACAACTAGATGCTCATGATGCCCAACATTACTCTCCAAAACTGACTTTCAAGTTTCCGGATTCATATAAGCATACTCCTCAGAACATGTTCTCAGTTGAGATCGAAAAGCCCGACAAGAATATGGAACAAGAGGAAATGACCAGAAAAATGAAGAGCCTGGAACAAACCATGAGAAACATACAGGGTTTGGGAGCTCACAAGAGTGTTTCATTCAATGATTTATGCATGTTCCCCATGTTCATTTGCCACCCGGCTTCAAGACCCCCAAGTTTGACGAGTATGATGGTCATGGTGATCATGTGGCCCACTTGAAGAGATATTGTAACCAATTGAGGGGAGCAGGAGGAAAAGAAGAATTACTCATGGCTTATTTTGGGGAAAGTTTGACAGGAATTGCTTCCGAGTGGTTCATAGATTAAGACATCTCTCACTGCCACATTTGAACGACATGGCTCAAGATTTTGTCCAACAGTTTCAGTACAATATTGATATAGTTCCAAATCACTCCTCTCTTGTCAACATAAAGAATAAACCAACACAAAGATTCAGAGAATATGCAATCAAGTGGAGAGAGCAGGCTGCTAGGGTCAAACCACCAATGAAATAGTTCCTAACCGATCCTCTCTTGTCATCATGAAGAAGAAATCAATAGAAAGCTTTAGAGAATATACAATCAAGTGGAGAGAGCAGGACGTTAGGGTCACAATGAAAGAGGCAGAAATGATTGACTAGTTTCTCCAAGCTCAGGATCCTGATTACCTCCATTACATGTTGGCCGCTATCGGTAAACCTTTCGCTAAGGTGATTAAGATTGGTGAAATAGTTGAGAATGGCATAAAATCGGGCAAAATTATGCGTCAGGCAACCCTTAAGTCATTCTGCATCCCCGTTTGTTAGCTACATCAATGATGGTAGCTTCACTGATGTTGAGGAACAGCTATGAACCAGGAAAAGATTAGGATCCTCTCTGCAGGGAATTGTGAACCCTATTTATCCATATTTGAAGAAAGATACCTTTGATTTCGGTTTTAAACCAACACCAACTAGCATGGACAGATCTAAGGGCCGCAAGAAGAATGGTTGGAATTTGTCCAAATCAATCCCTCACATTGCCTACTCTTTTGTGAAGACATAAGTTGAAGAAGTCCAATATCCTTCTAAGAGAATGACATTGATGAAATTTGCCAGGGTCTCAAGGAGATGTTCTATGAGATCAACATGGTTCAAGTTAGTGAGGGCCCTAGTCGTGCAAGTGTTCAGCTGATTGGTCAAGATACCTCGCTCAACAACTGGGAAGCAACTCCTCTTACCATCAGGAATGAGTCTTGATAGTCTATTTTGTTGCTTTTTCTGTATTTGGATTATTTTAAGGGTTGTAATCCAGATTTTTTTTATTTAATTGCTTTGATTTGATGTTAATCCTTCTATATTTTCAAATTCAGTGAAATAAAGTTCCAGTTTCATAGTAAATTTTTGTCTTTTCATTTCCCTAAGTTTTGTTAATTTCCTATCCTTTTCAGTTTCGTTAATGCTGGCTTTAAAAACATGACATGCCTGCGGAATTCATTCCCAGATCTTAGAAAGTTGTCTAATCTCGAAATAATGAATCAAGAAGTTGATATTCCCTATCTCCTAATCATTGTTGAAGAAGGGATCGAAGACACTGACTGGGTCAAGTCCCGATGGGAACAGTTGAGTATAATTGATGGAAAGCGTTTGGCATCAGTTTATTTTGGTCAATTATACCAACAAAGAATGGCATGCGCTAACAACAAGAAAGTGCGCCCAAGAAAATTTGAGGTAGGACAACTTGTTTTGAAACGCATCTTTCCGCACCAGGAAGAAGCAAAAGGAAAGTTCGCCCCAAATGGACAAGGTCCTTACCTCGTCAAGAAAGTATTGTCAAAACGATCTCTACACTTGGCGGATATAGAAGGAAAGGTGACTGATATATCCAACGCGGATGCGATCAAGAGATACTATGTCTGACATGACTCTGTTGAGGCATTTTTATACTTAGCATTCTTAGGTTGGGATGAAGAAAGGCTATCATTCTCGCTACCCAAACACTGGTCAACCCTAGTTAGCCCTTTGAAGCCTTGTTTATATTATTTATTTGTTTTCCCCTCATTTGGAACCAATGTACTTAATCTTTTAAAAAGAAAAAATATATATATCAAAAAAAATTCAAAAAAAATATCATCAAAAAAAATTCATGTTAATTGAACTACGTCCGACCTGATTTCGAAAGGATACGTAGGCAGCCTCACTCTGGGTTCGGTCACACTAAAATAAAATCCATATTTCCCAGTATTCAAAGAAACTGGGGCATGATTTTATTTTATTTTTTGATGGTTTTCCGTCAAAATGGTTCCAAAAGTTGTAATTCAGTTGAATGGTTCTTTTTACCTTTCCCTTTTAAGACCCTCTGGTCAACTTTCGAGGATGCTAAGTTGGTATATTATGGTGATGCCTCAGACATTGTAAAGAAAGAAAAATAAAATGAGAATCTTATTGGTGAAAACCCTCATGGGCACCATAAAGCAATAGTGAGTTGAGAGAAAGACAAATGAGAGAGGTCAATTGGTGAAAACCCACAACGGGCATCGTTGATCAATTTAGGCCTTTATATATCCCATCACAAGCATGGTTAAGACAATGAACTCAGTTTAAAAGTAAAGCTTACAATGGATTTTGAGAATTAGACGGTTTAGACGGATCGGGCATCCAGTCCAAAGTGTATGTCATGTTAATTAAAGTCAGCATATTCCTCCAGATAAGTCCTTTTCATTTTTATTTTTCTTCTCTGAAGGGTATACTTCTTGATTAAGTTGTAATACCTATTAGTTAACCTTCTTGTTTTCTTTCGTACTATTCTTTTTGAGTCCCTTTCAGTCTAACTTCATCAAAGCAAAGCAAAGGAAAGACCACAAAATTGGTTACAGTTTCCCTGTTATATGAAGCTAAACTTTCTGGGCATGAACAACATGGGCAAAGGCATAAAGCCATCTTTGATTTTTTCTAACGAGCAAAAGACTTGAAGGACTGAACAATGTGTCAAGGGTCAACAAAATTTACTTAGTTAAAAGTTTTTCTGGGAGCAAGGTTGTTTTCACCACAAACACAAATAGGGATAGGCACAAAATAGTCAGGTTTGATGTTGAGAAAGAAGATCTCCAGAAAATAATGACAGAATCTCCCGGTAATTTGTACGACCATCAACGGAGTCAGTGTTTCTAACAAGTGTAATATATGCAAGGTCAAGTCGCCCAAGAAATCAAGGCCACAACTGACCACCATTTTAAAACTAACAATTTTTTCTTTGTTCAGAACATGAACAAAACAATTTTAGAAAACAGTTCGTGAAAAGAAGAACACCACCAAGTGAAGTTCTCAAATCCTTAGTTTTCTTCTAATATACATGTAATCATGTTATTATTAGTTTAATTATAGGGAATCAATACCCTATCTTCAACACGGGGTACCACATCCCCTGGTTGCATTTGTATTGGTAAAAAAGAGTTTCACACGTAAGCCAACTTTTGACAACTCAGCCAGTCACGTGGACACAAGAAAACGCGACAGCTGGATGTGATTCTTTGAAGAGGTACAATATAAAGAGGCACGGTTCAGTAAACCCACGAACTTATCAGCCACGGGAAACTCAACTTGATCAAAACGGGAGAGAGGCACAGTCAGAATGAATCTAGACAAAGTTACGGGCAGATTCAAAGACCCACAATTGATTAATCGAACGTTATGTAACCGAACCCCAATTATCGTTATCCTTTGTAACGCCTCATTAATGTCATAATTAGTCATTAATGAGTAACCATAGCAAGAGTCGTACGTTATAAGAATCTCCTATATAATGGAGGGGAATACATCTTGTAAAGGCATCTAATTCGAATACAATTAACTTCGATTTTCTATATTTCTGCAATATTGTTTATTATTCATTTTTCTCCATTACCTTGATTATCAGTAACCCGTATTAATCTTAAAAATAAGCTTTAGTCAAAGGGTCTAATTCTTTGGTTAAACAAATTGGTTCCGTTACGGGGAATCTGATAATCTTTGTTTACTTTTCAAGTGATATCCTCTGAATTATGTCACACTCCAACGACAAAAACCAGCAAAGGAGTGGAACCACAGTTCCATCGCCTTCAGGAACCCCATGTGGTTCGAGGGAACAATCCCCAGAAAGATCCAATAACAACAATGGTGATAATGATCAAACTGTGGAACAAGATTGTGTAAAGCAAATGATTGAAGAGTATGTGAGCCAAGCTTTGCAAGAATTTGCGAGAGGATTACCGGCATCATTACCTACACCGCCGACGTCACCCCCCAATAACACCATCACCATGGAAAATCCTCAATCTGGATTGGCAAACTCAGGAAGAGGAGATACTCCTAATGAATCTCTCGAAACGAGACCAGGTATATCTAATAACTCAGAATTACAAAATTTACTGCTAACCATGTAGAAACAGATGAAGGAGCAGAATGATCGCATCTAACAAATTCCTGGAGTATCACATATCATCAAAGGAATTGATGTTGATAGATATTCTCAACAACCTTGGAAGCCAAGTGCGACACCCTTGCCTATACCCAAGAAGTTTAAAATGCCTGACGCTCCCAAATATGATGGAACAACTGACCCACGTGACCATGTGACTGCTTTCATTACTGGGGTAAAAGGCAACGACTTAACAAAACAAGAGATTGAATCAGTCCTTGTCAAAACGTTTGGGGAAACACTTACCAAAAGGGACCTAACCTGGTATTCTCTTCTCCCTGAAAATTCTATTGATTCTTTGTTGATCTTGCAGGTTCGTTTATAAAATCACACTCTGGTGCACAAAAAGTTGAGAAGAAAATGGAAGACATATTCAAAATAAAACAAGGAGACACGGAACTACTCCGTGAGTTTGTAGACAGGTTTCAACGAGAAAGAATGCAATTACCTAGGGTACTTGATAATTTGGCAGCCATGGCATTTGCAAGCAACCTAAACGATAAAAGCTCAGAAGCCAGGAGACGACTTAAGGAAAGTCTAATAGAATTCCCGCTACAACATGGAACGATGTATATAACAGGTACAGTACTAAACTCAGAATAGAAGAAGATATCATTGCTCGTTCGAGAGATAAAGATCATTCCAGATCCAGACATCCAGAATCAGATAGAAGATCAAGTAAAAATAGGTACGATCCTTACTTAGGACCCTTGGGACGCGATGTCCGCCCCAGGTTTGAAAACACTAGGTCGGACTATAGACCACAAGGAAGAGACGTAGTCTCATCCTCGTCTAGATCCAGAAAAGATCGAGATNGATGCGGTCAAATCCAAGTAGAAGAAACCCAGATCACTGGTGTGAATTCCACAACGATCATGGGCACAAAACTGCGGATTGCAGATTTTTACAAGGTGAAGTAGAAAATTTATTAAAACAGGTCTATTTAACAGAATTGTTTAGTAATAAAGGTAAACAGGCATATATGAGGAACAGGCAGGAGCCCCTAAAGCCTCCTTCTCCAAAACGAACTGACCCCCACCCACACACAACATATATACATAGAAATAAGGAACTATGGGGACATTTCCCCCTTACAAGGTTGGAAAGGAGACTCACCTCGTGACGAAACCACCCCTCGGATCAAGGATGCGCCCGAATCTCCGAAATCTACCCTCGACTGCTCGTAACTAGCCAAATATAGTATAATTACATCAATTCATGATCAAGGAAGAAGAATTAACATATTAACCCAAAATTCACCATTATTGAAGAATTACCCAATTTCAACCCCGAGCCCGCATGCTCAAATATCGAGAATTATTGAAGGGGTCGCTCACTCGTAGCCTAAGGATCAATATTACGTAACTTTTATTGGAATGCAATCATTGAGTGATTTATCAAGTTCTTAAGAACCCTAACTTTTACTATCCAAATCCTTGATTTTTTTATGTTTTAGTAATTAGTTCTAGTTGAATTCCATGTAAAAATTAGGAAAATAGAGAGGAATTACTCACCTTAGCACTATATAGGTCGTGGAGGGTGCTTCTCAAGCTTGAAGGATCTCTAATGGAGTTTTTGGATGAGAAGAATGAAGAAATCCCGTGTTTAAACATTTAAATATGCCTGCCTACAGGGGTTTCCACACCTGTGACCTTGGGACCACACCTGCAGTCCCGCACCGGCGAGAAAAGAATCGCACCTGCGGAAAATGGGGAGGGGGCTGGCTACAGAGGTAGGGGGACCCCTGGGTTTTCGAACCTGCAAGACTGGGACCGCAGGGTCCCGCACCTGCGGCTGGGCAACCGCACCTGCGGTCACCCCAGCAACAGCTGCACCAACAGTTGTTTTAGCTAGTTTTTGGCCTCGTGTGATGTCCAGGAGGCAATTGGGCCCACCCGAGCCCCCGTCCAAATATACCAACAAGTCCCAAACCATAATACGAACTCGCTCGAGCCTACGGAACACTCAAACCATCGCTAAAACTCAAAATCACATCCCAAAACCCCTGAATTCATAGCTTAGGACTTTCAAATTCCAGATTTCAATAACGATGCGCGGAACTGACCTATAGAACTCGGAATGACTTCAAATTTTGCGAACAAGTCATAAATGACATGACGGAACTATTCCCAGTCCCGTAATTTCGTTCGGACCTCGATAGCATAAAATCACGTCCCAAACCAAATTTTAACCTAAGGAAATTTTGATTTCCATTTCGGGCGCCGAAATGCTCCTGGGTCACCAAAAACTCGTTCTGAACATACGCCCGAGTTTGAAATCATCATACGGAACTACTGGAGCTGTCAGAACTTGATTCCGAGGTCGTTTGCTCAAAATGTTGACCGAAGTAAAACTTGGCCAAATAGGTCAACCTTAAGGAACCAAGTGTTCCTAAAGCACTCTAATCACTCCCAAATCCCGAACCACCCATCCCCGCAAGTCATAAAGCACGAATAGCCACTATGAGAAACTTCATTTAGGGGAACGGGGTCCTAATATGCAAAACGACCGGTCGGGTCATTACAGCTGGGAAAGGCGCCTATGAGTTGGAAGCTATGGACGGCAAAGTTCTACTAACAAGCTGGAACGCCATCCATCTAAAGAAGTATTACTTCTAAAAAAAAAGAATACCCCTTGTCAGGTATCACACGTTCGATTTATTTTGAACATTTAAAAATTTTACTAACTTTTTTAGATGATAGGCACAAAGCTAACCCATAGCCAAATGATGATATTAGACCTGCAAAGACGCGAGGAAATAACAAAATTCCCGGTCTAGGGTTACACTTTCTGATGGAGGTTTTAAAAGGATTAAGCAGTCATCATCTAAAAAACTATATACCTTCGAGTCCGGAATATTTTTCCTCTTCAGGAAAAGGACCACAAGGAAGGAATAATCAAGTGCTTGAAATTTCATTCTTCAAAGCTGAAACACTTGGGGGACTATACACTATGGATACTTGGGGGACTATACAGTATGGAAGGCTAAGATGAAGCAAAGAAGACTATCAGAAAGTCAAAAGCGGGAGCCTGAAGACCCATCTACCCAACAAGACAAGGGACACGAGCAGAATCGAAAGAAATCAAAAGAGCCATCCAAATACAAAGCCTAATGCAAAAAGCAAAAACCTTCGAACATATTCAGGTTGAAAGGCAAAATATTAGTCACGAGAAAGAAATGTACATCTTTATACTTATTCAAAGTTGTTGTAACAAAAACAGTTAGGGGTAAAAGATCATCATCAATGTACTCATTCAAAAAACTGTTCTCAAATAAAACAGTTATGGATGAAAAGATCTAAATCCTTGTATTTGTTCAAGAAACTGTTATCAAATAAAAACAGTTACGAATAAGAAAACATTTCCCTCGCATTTATTAGAAAACGGTTTCCAAAACAGTTGCGGGTAAAAAACCCAATCTTTACAAAATCTGTTACTAATAAAAAACAGTTGCTTCCTTGTATTAATATCGAAAAACTGTACCTATGAAAAACAGTTACGAAATACAAGAGTACATCAAATATGTTAAACAAAAACAGTTGCAAGCATGAGTTTTAGATGATAATCAAACACATGTAAAATTTCATGGAAGTTCAAACAAGAAAAACTTTCCTTGGAAACATTCTTAAACATGTGTAAAATTCCTATCACTCTATTGCATTATCATGAAGTTGAGACGTCTTCTTCATGCCAATTATAAAGGGCCCTCTTCCATAAACTATGCCTATTAAAAAAAGGCACACATATAATATAAAACCGTGCCTATTACAGGTACGAGTAGTCTAAAGCATTCCACATGCAAAACTCGAGGTAAAACTAAAACCTCGAAAAATGAAGCATGCAAAAGATTTAAAGAGTGAAACAGAAACTCAACAAAAGTTGAACTAACATTTATATATTAAAATGGCTAAAACTAAGTATTAACTTATACTTATCCGTATATAATTTTTATATACATTGTGGTGCCCCTAAGTTGTCATTTGGGAACTTTAAGGAAATCCAAATTTACCCCCGATGGGGCTGGGGGTAACCGCCAATTGATACAAAGAAAAAAAAGAGGGGGATAAACCCACTAAATCTTTTCAAGAGAGGGGTTGACTTCAGTGGCAGAAGGAGAGGGAAAAACCGGGGATGAAGAGGCATGAGCGGCTGGAATCTCATCATCAGGTAAAGAGAGGTTATGACCTTGTTAAGCCTTCTCCATGGCTTTCTTAGTTTTGGCTATTTCAGCACTAAGGTCAAAACCCACTTGACTCATTTCCATCAATGTGTCAAGGCGAGAATTCATATACGCCCAGCTCACATCGACAACAACCACTTCTTCCAAATCTTCATAATCATTTGCCCATACTTGAAGCTCAACTCTCAATTTGTCCTTCTCCGCTTCCGCAGCTTCATGGGCGGCCCTTAATGGTACAATCGACTCCTCTAAATTTTGAGCTTTGTCTAAAGCCCTATGAAGGTCTTCTTGAGTACGAGTGAGTGATTGCACGAGCTCGCCTGAGTATTCCTCCTTCTGCCCCAACAAGTTCTTCAAGTCTCTAATCTCCTCTAAGGCACGGGAAGGATGCTCCGTGAACGAAGACTCCAGAACACTCTTATCTTTATCAGCCTGACTGCAAGAAGCTCTCTCTACTGCCAGTTCTGCTGCCATGAGTCTCATCTGCCGCTTCAAGGTACTCATTTCCTCTTCTAAAGCATCCATATCAATCCTTAGGCTATCATATTGTGCTTTCCAATTATCAACATCGGCCTGCAACTCTTTTGTCTCTTGGTCCGTGTTTGAAATCCTCTTCGTAAGCTCCATGCCTATAAGGTTAATCTACAAGAAATAAACCGGTCACATATGGTAAATTTCATATACGAGAGTGAAAGAGGATAACTTGCATCATACCTTCAAGGAAGTATGCACGACCTCATTTGCCCACGTAAGAGCACTGTGGCTGGATAGCTTTGCTTTATCAACGAGACCTATCAAAGGCTTGAGCCACACTTCGGGCTCACCCGTTTTCTTGAAAAGATTCCCCTCAGCTGGAACCTCTATTACCACCTACCGCATCTTTCTGCTAGAAGACCCTACTTCCCTAACGGAAGGCATGGAAGCAGGTAGAGATGGAACAACAACAGACACGGAAGGTTGAGGAGTTGGAGAAGCCACAGACAAAGCAGTAGGCACGGAGGGTTGAAGAGTAGAGGAAGTTGCAGGCAAAGCAACAGAAATAGCCAAAGGAACAGATGAGACAGCCTCTCTCGAAGAAGCAGGAAAGACAGCAGCCAAAGGGACATCGTCAGGAGCAAGATCAATACCCTCATGAATAGGGGAATGTGAAACATCATCAAGGATAGGGGGCTCAATCACAGACACGGAAGGCAAGATTAAGGTTGTAAGCTCATCATCTAAAACCACTCGCCTTCTCCGTGGACCTTGCACTAAAGCACCATCTTTTTCTTCTTCTACGGAACGAGACTCACTAATCTTCCTCTTCGAGGAAGATGAACCAACAATAATTTCCTGGGCCTGAGCCAAGGACATCTTCGGGATAGATGAAGCAGACACCCCACGAGCAGAGAACCCTATTAAAAGGGAAAAAGTTAAACGACAAGAAAAAAAGACTCGAGTAAGGAAAGAAGCAAGAACAAAAGCTTCACTTACCGTGGGTCTTTACTTGCCAACCATACCTCCTAGCGAGGTACTTCCAAGATCTCTCTTCTGAACAAACAACAATTTTTCTACCCAATCACAAATACCGGAGACATTCTCAATAGTATTCATGATTGGTGAGAGAAAAAAAATAGATACGGTGTTAATAAACCTCTCAAGTCAAAACGAGAAAAAGTAAATGTAAGTTAAAGAATACTCACGTGCGCAATTCCACTTCTCAGGGAAGGGAAGATTTTCTTCACCCACTAAACCAATAGTGGGTACAACAACATACCGGAGGTACCAACCCATATCCTTATCATCTCCAGGGATTACCAACACTCTTTTGCTTCTAGCAGTCAGAGTGAAAATCCCTTCACGAAATAAGGCAGGAGAGTAGAGATGAATAAGATGATTGAAAGTAAAAGGAACCGAGGCTAAAGAAGCCAAACTCCTAAGACATGCGACAACTCGCCACACAAGCGGACCAATTTGTCCTAAGCAGATATTGAAAAAATGGCAAAACTCAATTATAACTGGGTCAATGGGGGGACTAAACCCTAGAGTGAAAGGATACGTATAAACTAAAGAATATCCCGTCTTGTAAGACGTTATTCTTTTATTACTATTCGGAATATAGGCAGGAAAGTCAGACCTCAAAAAGCACTCCCTACGAACAAGGTAAATCTGAACCTCAGTTATAAGGGTTGAATATCTTTCGACACTTTCAAGAGAAGAAGATTGGTCTACAAGAACTTGAATATCTCTAGCAAAAACAAACTCAATAGGGATAATTTCATCAACTCCGGGTTCACGAAGGCGTTCGCCTCTACCCCTAGACAGAGATCGAGAAACCCTAAATCTTGGAGAAACTAGAGATCTAGGGGAAGAAGAATGAACTATCTGAGGAGAAGAGGAACCCCTCGAAGGAGTGGACCCTAGACTTCTAAGTCTACCACCCCTCCAACTCCTAGTCGGAGCAGAAGATGGCGTTAAACTTTCAATATCAATTACTCCTTGATTGAAGAAGACATGTTTGCAAAAGCAAGAAGAAAGTTCTTTATAAAATACAAAGTTAGAAAAGTGTTTCATGGAAGCAAAGAAAAGAAGAAAGGTATTTATACTTGAGGAAAACCGTCAAACATAGGAAGAAAAGGAAAATAATGATGAAAAGTCATAATTGAAGATGTCACTTCGGGACTGGCACAACCGCAAAAAGCCCTAAAAGTTGCCGAGTAAATGCAGAACCAATCCGAAAAGGACACGTGATACGAGCATTAAATGGAAGTGACAAACGACGTCTATGGTGCAGAGAAAGATGCAATGATTCGAGGAAAAGCGAAGGCAAAATATTCCCGCCATAAATGAATATCCACTTACCAAATATTAATCGTTAAATACATGGTAAGTGGGGGGACTATCTGTATTGGTAAAAAAGAGTTTCACACGTAAGCCAGCTTTTGACAACTCAGCCAGTCACGTGGACACAAGAAAACGCGACAGCTGGATGTTATCCTTTGAAGAGGTACGGTACAAAGAGGCACGGTTCAGTAAACCCACGAACTTATCAGCTACGGAAAACTCAACTTGATCAAAACGGGAGAGAGGCACGGTCAGAATGAATCTAGACAAAGCTACGGGCAGATTCAAAGACCCACAATTAACTAATCGAACGTTATGTAACCGAACCCCAATTATCGTTATCCTTTGTAACGCCTCATTAATGTCATAGTTAGTCATTAATGAGTAACCATAGCAAGAGTTGTACGTTATAAGAATTTCTTATATAAGGGAGGGGAATACAACTTGTAAAGGCATCTGATTCTCGAATACAATTAACTTCGATTTTCTATATTTCTGCAATATTGTCTATTATTCATTTTTCTCCATTACCTTGATTATCAGTAACTCGTATTCATCTTAAAAATAGGCTTTAGTCAAAGGGTCTAATTCTTTGGTTAAACATCATTACTTTTTGCCTACATAGGGTACAACATTTTTCAGTAGCATCTCCGAGAGCCGAGAGCCTCATCTTTTTGTCAACACAGGGTACTACATCCCCTGGCTGCATTTCTTTTTGCCAACATAGGGTACAACATTTTTCAGTAGCATCTCCGAGAGCCGAGAGCCTCATCTTTTTGTCAACACAGGGTACTACATCCCCTGGCTGCATTTCTTTTTGCCAACATAGGGTACAACATTCCCTAGTAGCATCTTCGAGACCAAAAGCCTCATATTATCACCAACACATGGTAGTACATCCCCTGGTTGCATTACTTTCTGCCAACATAGGGTACGACATTCCCTAGTAGCATCTCAGAGATCCACGAGCCTCATCTCATTGCCAAACACAGGGTATTACATCCCCTGGTTGCATTTTATTGCCTACATAGAGTACGAAAATCTCTAGTAGCATCCCAGAGTGACGCGAGCCTCATTTTATTTCTAACACATGGTACTACATCCCTCGCTACATTACTTTCTGCCAACATAGGGTACTACATTCCCTAGTAGCATCTTAAAGCGCCGCGAGCCTCATTTTATTGTCAACACAGGGTACTACATCCCCTGGTAGTATTTCTTATTGTTAACATAGGATACGACATTCCCCAGTAGCATCTCAGAGAGCCACGAGCCTCATCTCATTTCCAAACACAGGGTACTACATCCCTGGTTGCATTTTATTGCCATTATAGGGTACGACATTCCCTAGTAGCATCCTGAGTGCAACGAGCCTCACCTTATTTCCAACACAGGATACTACATCCCCTGGCTGTATTTTTTGTCCAACATAGGGTACGACATTCCCTAGTAGCATCCTAGAGTGCCACGAGCCTCATCTTATCATCAACACAGGGTATTACATCCCCTGGTTGCATTTTATTGCCATTATAGGGTACGACATTCCCTAGTAGCATCCTAGAGTGCCACGAGCCTCATCTTATCATCAACACAGGGTATTACATCCCCTGGTTGCCTTCATTCTTGTTAACACTGGGTACGTCATCACCTATTATTTAAAAAAATTATGTATTTTTCAATTCTTTATTCTCCAATAGCAAAGATAGTTTAATGTGTTTTCAATAACCCACAAAAATTTCTAAGTGCAAACTGAGGCAGAAATTTTTTATTCATTTTATTTGTTTATGACGGCTTGTAGGTTTTTCTGCAAAGCTCGAATTGGATGTGCAAAAAATAAGATTTCAGTTCTTTCGAGAGAATGTGGAACGTTTGATCCCAATACCATCCGCAATCAGCTTTGACGTAATGCAAGCGAAGACATATGGTCAAGATCCATCTTTCCATTATTTGATAAGAAACAAGCATGCAAGAATATTTCATAGTCTGTTTCATCGAGAGCAACAAGTTTCAAACTAAAGTCAATGGGAGAAGCAAGTCAAGAATCAAGACAAGACTCTAGATGGCATATAGATAGGAATTTTGTAATTCTTAGATTTCAGGAATATGTAATTTTCTTTTCATTTTGATGTAATAGTAGGAACCGCGGATTGGAACCTCGACGGAACTTCGCTCGACTCTCCATCTAAGAATACTCCATCACTCTGCTTTCACTTGAACTAAATGTGACCTGATTCCCATATAACCCGGGATATGTAGGCTGCCTAAAACTAAGGCTCGGTCGCAACCCCTTCTTTTCTCTTCTTTTCCTTTTTAAATAATAATGAGGTTAAAAATCAGTCACCTTGTTCATTTTCTTTGCCTGAAAACTCTTCATGTTTTCAAGCAAAGAGGGCATGATGTGATAAATTAATTTTTGACCACACCCAAGTATTATATTATTTTAGCATAAATATTTCTTTCAGGTCTAATGTTCATATTTTTAAACTTTTATGTTACTTTTAATAGGTTTATATTTAAAAAAATTAAAATTTAACAAAAAAATGTTCATATGTTTATAGTACAAATTTTATTTCTAATTGTATGGAGAAAAAGAAAATTTACAACAAAAAAATTGTGGTTTCTTTTAATTTACATTTTTACAAAAGCTAGTGCTTTATGTATTTTCTTAATATCATTCAAATTATAGCGTAAATATTTAATTTAGTTTATTCATATTTTTCTTTGTCTAAAATAAGTAGGTTAATATTTTTATTTAATAAAAAAGAGTTATTAAAAAGTTAATATATATATATATATATATATATATATATATATATATATATAATACTAAAAAGTAGTACCCCCATTACACCATGTTCCCCTCAAACCCTTCACTTCTCTCTCACTCCCTCATATGCACACACAACACATGATCTCCATGATTTTGCATTCAACTACCCATATTCACATAATTAAAAACACATTAATGTATAAATAAAAGGAGAGGACATTCAAAAAAAAAAAGGAGGGAGGAACGAGAAAATCAAAACGGAGACGATCGAGTCTTCTTTCTCACAAAATCAGCTCACAAAACTCCATGAAAACCATGTGAAAACTCACCCAAAAATGCAGCAAAAACGGGTGCGAAACTGCTAAAAAATATCTCCAAATTCAGCCCAAGGTGACCCCAAAAACGAGCCAAAACCTGCTGCAAATCAATTGAAAAACGTAGCAAAAACAACTGCACAAACCAGCTGCAAACCAGCTCGAAGACAGCCCCAAAAACCCCGACACAACCAGTTTTAAAATCTGCCTTTAGCAGTCACAAAGACCACCTGAAACATCTAGCAAAACAGCTTCAAAAATAAGTGAAAAATCAGTCCCGAAACAATTGCTAAAATGAGGTGATGTTCGAGGTTTGTTGAGGTTCCGGCGCGGTCATAGTTGCTGTTTGAGTTCACCTGCCAATTCATCTTAGTTATCGTTTTACATGACTGGAGTTTTCTTTAAATAAATAAAAAGGCCTCGATCCTTAAGGTGCAATCCTTTTATTTCTTTACTGTTCTTATTCTTGGTTAATTTCATGTTTTTAAATATATGAATGCTGCTAGTATTTTCTTGAATTAAGTGTGTTCTGAGCAAATTGATAACTTTGAATGTTTGATGCCTTTATTAGTTATGTTTCTTTGGTTAATATTGCCTGTATCAAATAGCAGTAAGGCAGTGTTAGCAGAGTAATGAACACCGGTGGAGTATTTTAGACGCGTTTTAAATTATCGCGACTATGTACACGTACGCGTGACATAGTTACGATATCAAAATAAATCGAGGTATGCGTTCGCACAACTTTTTGTAAAATAATCTTAGTAATAATAAATTATACAAATAGATGTCTCGAATATGAAAATAATTGAAATACACTAAAACACTATAAAAACTTTAAATGTACTTTAAATATTAGCCTATGTGTTCATATCCGAACCTTGGATTGATATGCTTAAATAATAAAAGGATCAAGTGCACATTCCGCGTCTCGATGCCTTTAGATTTAAAATAATTGTGTTATAACCATGTGTATATTCCGTACTTTTGTTTAACATTTAATTTCAAGGAAGTACCTTGTGCGTGTGTCGTATCTGGGTGAACACAATTAATAAAATATAATAATTAAATAAGCGATAATAAATATGTCATAATCAATAAAATACAAGAATAGTTAAAATTGATTTAAGCCTTACATCAGTCAATAAAGCGACCATGCTGGAACCACGGGACTCGAGGGTGCCTTACACCGTCCCCTCGGTCAACATAATTCCTTACTTAGTCTTCTGTTTTTGTAGACCATGAATTTGGAGTCAAATCTTCCTTTTGATAAGGGATTCAATAAAAGTTGACTTGGAATACCAAAACTCAATTCCAAGTGGCGACTCTAAATAATAAATAATTCCTTTTCAAAATGTCACTTCAATTGGAAAAACTCTTCTAACTCAACCTCGTAATAGGATTGTGTGGCAAAAAGAGGTGTGACACCTTCTTCTACCATAAAGTGAATTTCTCCCAATTCAAAACAAGATTTATTTCTTCGCATATTCTCAATAACTTGACCAAGTTATCCAAACACTCATCAAAAGAATCACCCACAATGGAAAAGTCATCCATAAATACCTCAACCAAATGGGATCATGTTAAAGGCAAGGTTCCCTAAGGACATGTAAAAATCGTCTTCTCTTAGTCTTCAAGGGAAATTTGAATTTGGTTGTAGCCCAAGTAACCATCAAGAAAGCAATAGAAGGACCTTCCCGCTAACCGATCTAACATTTAATCAATAAAAAGGAGTGTAAAATGATCTTTTCAGGTAGCATTGTTCAACTTCCTATAGCCCATGCAAACCCTTCATCCGTGATTTTTCTTGTTGGAATTAGCTCATTCTTATCATTGAGAATTACGGCCATCCCTCCTTTATTTGGAACACATTGTACTGGGCTCACCCAAGTGCTATCCGAGATTGGATACACTACTCCGGTATCTAACCATTTTATGATTTCCTTCTTGACCAGTTATTGAATAGGAGAATTGATCCTTCTTTGGTGTTCCACACTTGGCTTGCACCCTTCCTCCAAGTTGATCTTGTGCATACAAAAGGACGGACTTATCCCCCGGATATCCATAATGGTCCATCCTAATGCCAAGTTATGCTTTTTGAGTACATCAAGAAATAATAAAATCTGCACACTAGACAAAGAGGATGAGATAATATCGGGCAAAGATTAATTAGCGCCAAGAAATTCATACCTCAAGTAGGAGGAGTAACCTGGTTCTCCAAATCAAGGGACAATTTTTGCGGGCTTGTAAGAATAGGAACCAAGTCCCCCCAAAGCCATCACGGCTTCAATGTAATCCTCAATTGCCTCATTCTACGAATTGAGTAGAACCGCGTGCCAAGCTTCATCCATACAAATTTCTTGCATATCCTCATCTACCACTTCATCGACGACATCAATCAAGGATATCACTCCATAGTCATGTGGATGCTTCATTGATTTTTGGATGTGGAAGACCACTTCTTCATCATTCAATCGGAATTTGAGCTCTCTGACTTCATCATCACGTATGGCCCTCCTGGTAGCCAAGAAAGGCCTACCAAGAATGATTGGTATTTTTACATCCACTTCACAGTCAAGAATCACAAAATTCGTGGAGAAGTAGAATCGATCCACTTTGACAAAAATATCATTAATAACGCCCAATGATCTCTTTAAAGTGCGATCTTCCATTAATAAACTTCTTGAAACCGTCATAAGGCACAACTTGATACTTGCCCCCAAATCACACAAAGCTTTTGCGAAGCTTAGCAACCCAATAGCACAAGGAATAGTGAAAGCCCCTATGTCTTCTATCTTCTTAATCCCGATTTGTGAGATGATTGCACTACATTGGTGGATGACCTTGATGGTCTCAAAATTAATATTCTTCTTCTTAGTGACCAAGTCTTTCATGAATTTAGCATAACCCAACATATTTTCAAGAGCTTTTATAAAAGGCACATTGATGGTAATTTGATTCAACATATCATAGAACTTTTGTAATTGACCTTCTTGTTATTGCTTTGTAAATCTTTTTTGAAGCGGAGGAGGCGATCTCAATAATTGCTTGTACACCCTAGGTTCTTCCTTGCTTGCCTCATTGATTGGTTCATTATCCTTTGAAGGGACTTCGTTTGCATTTTGAGAGGTGCTTGGTGATTTGTGCACCTCTTCAACAACAATTGGACTTATTATTGGTACCTCACACTTGGGAACTTCAATCACCTCAGATGTCTCATTGACCACAAGATGTACATCTTAAGTAGGAACTTTATCAACTTTAGGAGGATCATCAATCTTGGGAAGACCAAACTTAGGAACCTTGGGACTCTTGACCTTAGAAAAATCATATTTGATAGGCAACTCCTCTTCTTCATCATCATCCTTAACTATAATGGATCTCTTCTTTAGGATTTTGCCCCGTTCTATGGAAACGACAAACACACGCTTTATTACCTCATCTCTCTTTGGATTTAGGATTGTATCACTAGCCAATGATCTTTGTGGTATAACATTCAATTGAGAAGAGATTTGACCCAATTGAGTATCAATTTGCTTGATTGAACTGGTATAAGAAGACGCCACTTGATTCATTTCTCGCATCTCTTTGTCAGATTGCTCTTGATTCTCCTTTCCATCATCCCTAAAAATTGGTTATAACTTGAAGAGTGTGTATGGAGGAGGTTGGTAGGATCTTTGTTGATATTGTTGAGAAGATCTACCACTTTGATTACCTTGAGTACTGCCACACCGACTTTGGTTTTATTTATTATTGTTCCCCCAAATTCCTTGATTATTATTCCCCAAGTGCCTTAGTTAGTACTCGGCCTCCATTGTCCTTGGCTGGATCCTTAAAAGTTACCTCGTTGCTTTTGTTTAACTGCGCACAAATTGAACTTCCTCATTTTACTCTTGATAATAATCATCTTGTGAGTGCATCTCCCCTTTAGGTTGACGTTGATTGCCCTTCATCCTTAGAACCCAAGACATGAACACCTTCTACGGCATGTACTTATCACGATGCTTGAGTCTTTTGAAGTTTCACTTTTGTAAGTTGATTCATACTGGTGGTCAACTCAGCAATGACTTGACCATGATCTTGCAACTCCTTGTTGGAGTAAATCATATTCGGATCCCCTTGATGCACATTTGCTCGGGATTGCCAAGAAGGTGATGTATCGGCCATCTCATAACGTATGGCACAAGCCTCCGCGTAAGGTGTGGTCATGAAGTTTCTAACGGCAAGTTGGTTCACTATATATTAATTGGTTGTGTTAATAATATGGTAGAAGGTTTGTTGCAACATGTTCTCCGTCATATCATTGTTAGGACATTCTTTCACCATGGTTCTATAGAGTTCCCAAATTTCATGTAGTGGTTAATTCGGTTCTTGCTTGAATGCCAAGATTTCATCCCTTAAAGTAGGCCTGTGCCCGGGTGAAATGAATTTGGCAATAAACTTCTCCACCAACTCATCCCAAGTATGGATAGAATGGTTTGGTAAGCGTTCTAACCAATCCAAGGCTTTTCTCCTTAGGGAGAAATGAAATAACTCAGACACATTTGCTTGCTTAATTCCCCAACAAGCATCCACGAATCCCTTTAAATGCTTGATGCATTTGATGAGATGCTCCGGTGAAGTAGTCTTTTTGCTCAAGCAAGGTGAGCATGACATTTCTAATTTGAAAACTGTCCGCCCTAATATGAGGAGGAGGGGGGACAATGGAACATGCATAGACATCATTTAGTGCGACGTATCGTTGCGCCAGTTGGCCATGTAAAGGTGTAGTGGTGGTGGCGGCAGAGGTTGATGTTGGTTTTTCCCTCGACCATGCTGGTTTCCTTGAACCAGAGCCGCTTCTTCATCTACCGTATCTTCATCAATGACCCCAATAGGCAAATCACCAAGGTCATTGTTGTTCGCCATTAGTAACCTACAAAAAGTACACATGAATTAATATATCACGAAGAAAAGATAAGAACTCAACAAAATACACAATAACAAAGTAATACAAGAACACCGTACTATCCGGCAACGGCGTCAAAAATTGATGACGTCTAATCCTACACCTCTAAATGAAGCATAACACGGTCGTTAGCAATAATAAACTCAATAAGGTTAGGCTCGAATCCCACAAGGAGTAGGTGTGTGTTAGAGCGTACAAATATGTATAAACTTGGCGATTCTTTATGTAATCTTCAAACAAAGAGTGTTGTTCAATTACTTCTAAAGTTACTTCTAAAATTACTATATAAACTAGTCTAAAATTTTTATCGAACACTTCGAATGCAAGTAAGATGTAACTCTAACAAATAAGAGAAAGGTGATAGAATTGCTTCCCCTTCATAGGCTATACTTTTGGGTATACAAATGTTCAATTCTAGTTAATTCTGTTATGCCTCAATTTCTATTCTACCTACTTAATATCTTTCAATACTTAAGAGGTTTCTAAACCAAGTTGCTCTTCCAAGACAACTAAGGCTTAATTATATGCAATTGATTAACCCAAGTAGAAATTACATTATTCTTAAATAGATTATGTTACGCAGGTGATTAACCCACTTAATACCTTGCTATTTACTTTGTACCTAAGCTAAATTTCAGTTTTTCAAGATAGACCAAACAAAATAGGCATGACCTTAGTGTTTGCAACCACAAAATCAATCAATAAAGCATGGAGTAATTAGATAACACAACGCTTAATGAAAATTAGAATTTATATTAATAACCCAACTACATAACCACACTTAAGGTTCACAATGCTAACTTAATAAACTAAGCTACGCATATTAAGGAAGAAAAATACAAAAAGAGATGAAAATCTAAACATAATAGTTAAAGAGGAAAGAAAGATTCTGTAGAAAAATGGCGAAGTCACCTAAAATCCCAAAGAAGAAATCGCAAAATTCGCAAAATTCCATTCGGTCAATTGCGTAGGTCGGATGCATGGGCGTAAGCTAACTGTGTAGCCTACGCAAGCTTAAATACTTCAGATCTTCTTGTGTGCAGGATATCTGTTTGTGTAGGCAAAAACAGAATGTCCTTAAAGCTTTACTTTTCAGGTTCTTCCTCTGCGTAGAGTCTTCAGCTCAAACTTCAACTTTTTTTTCGTTTTTTACTTGGACTTCTTGATATTTTTGATTCCTTTCCATTCTTTAAGCCTACTCAAAGCTTCAATACCTGAAATCGAGCCATTCAAAGCATAATAATCCATTTTTTCCAATAAATTGGGCATAAAATCCTATAAAAACACAAGAGACTTTGGCTAAAAAGCCAATTTACAATTATATGTACATTATTTGAAATTCGACTTGCAACACATAACATTTCTTGTATTAAATATTATGTGAGTGTCCTTTATTTTATATTTTTGTTTGACAAAAGTATATTATGATTAATTCTTTCATGCCACTTAATCATTTAATTTAAGACTCAACGTGAAGAGTAATACTATAAGTGGAAAAAATATTAAATGTTAGAAAGTAAAATTAGAAGTCATTTATCTTATAGCTTTTTTTGTCCAAGATATGTACAATACCTTTATTATAGTACTTTCTACATAATTAAGCAACACTTTTCGTTTTATTCGATGATTCCAGTCATTTATTTTTTATAAGTTTGCAAAACTATTTGAAGAAGCATGAATATAGTACGTTCATAATACAATGAAATAAGCATATAATTTTACCACAAAATATAAGTCGCAATGGTTAAAATTCTCTACTCATAAATTAATATAAGCTTGTTTTGCCAAGCTTTCGTACCATTTTTTCATAATTTTAAACATTCAACAATAATTTTGGAGAAAATCAACCAAATATGAATCGTTTAATTAACATCGAAAAACGTTTTATGAATGAATTGATGGATGAACATAAGTTGCTATCAAATTTATGAAAAGTTATTTTTTCCAAAATGGTTACAAAATAAGTATATTTTGAACGTTTGGTAAGTGATTTGAAAAGAGAATTTTACGTAATATTTGAAATTATACTCTATTCTTTTTATTTCTCTCTTAGGGGTTTTACCATCTAACTAAACTACTGTTCTAAAACCCTGACCTCCCCAAATTTCAGCTGCCAATACAAGTTGTAGGGTTTGCCCCCAAATATTCATTCAATAATTCATTTACATCCCCTATATTTTATTTCCTTGTTAACTTCAGGTCCTATTTTCCTCTTCAACCAAACACAACCTGCTGAGTTTCACTCATAGCTTCATTCTCTGCAGTTTAGGGTTATGGAAAAAGATGCATCTTTTTTGTTTGGCGGCATCACTTTCAATCGTAAAAAGTTTGCCACTGATTTTGACAGGTTTAAGGTAATTTTCGTCCTAAATACCCGAATAAAGAGCTAAATTTTTGTTACATATGGATTCTGCAATTATAGGTTTGAGTTTTTGTTGATTTTTACATTGAAAAAGTCCTTACTTTTGTGTAATCTGATTGATGCATATAATAGAACCTAGTTGATATTTTTGTTCCAGTTTTTTGTTTATTTTACATTGCAGAAATTGACACGCATTTTGACAGTGTGTTTTAAAAGAATTAAAGGAATCCTGAGTTCCTCTGAATTATGTCTATGTAGCATTTGCATATTTGTTTTTTCAATTTCAATTTTTTTTGGAGAGAGCTTAATTATTTCTTGTTGTGTATGTCTGTCTTATAGTGTCCCTCTGTTATGTTTTGCAAATGAAGATTTCTTTTATATTTAAAATAGGGGCATAAAACAAGTGACAGTTCATTAGAGAAGCTGGAGTTTGTTGAGAATGAAAAATCTGAAATAGAGGATGAGACAAATACCTGTGTGGGTAAGAAGAGGAAGAGAAAGGAGAAGGGAACAGCTATTGGTAATTTTGTTTTTCATCTTCTATTTGAGCTTCTTATTTATTTATTTCTTCCCAGTATAGAGTGGGTACTAAAGTTTGCTGCTTTGCCCTTAGTCCTAATTCGTGGTATTGGTTTTAGACTCAGTGGACGGATTTGCCGTCTTCAAGAATTCGAAATTGAAAAAGGAAGCTGCAAGTGAAGAGAATGATCAATCTGCAAATGAACTGCTTGAGGGGAAAAAAGAATATTATCGGCAACTGGAGGTTTGTCTCATTTCCTTCCTATTTAGTTACATCAGCAGTTGGTAGGAAGTTGCTTTGTTGTGTTTATGAATTACTATGAACTTTTTTGAAGAGATATATTTCTTTTGCTCCTATGATTTTGTGGATTCAGAGGGATGCAATTTTCCGGAAGTTACATGGCATTCATGTTTCTGGAAGTAATGTCCCTTCGCCATTGCACAGTTTTGCAGAATTAAGATCAAGGTACTCTATCATGCTTTTCGTTGATTTTTGGTTTGGACTTTGGGGACACTTAAGCCCACCATCTTCGTTGCTCTTGATGGTCTCATCTTTCACTTATTTAAAGTAGGATATTTGATCGTGGAACAATTCGATGAAGTTAGGGAAGTTACTTTTAGTGAAACACCCAACAAAGCCTTAGTCCATTCATTTTGGTTGACATTTTCTATGTCTCCTTCAATTTAATTTTTATGTGAGGTAAAGCATTTTGTTGTGATGTGTGTAAAGCAAGAATACAATGTGACAGGAATCAGGATGTTGATGAACATTTTAAGCTCTTTTTTAATTTATCTTAGCATGCGAAATAAAGTAGGCTAATGAATATTTTCTCCTGCAATTACTGTATCTGTTCTTATCCATTCCAATGTTTGTTCTCATTTTGCCTGGGGAATGGTTGGGGAAGAGGGCTCAATTTGGAAGACTCATCTTAAAGAGCATACATAGCAGGCGTTTTTGAAATATGTCATGCATGATTAGATGATTTTATTCTCAAAGGATACTTTTGTTTCGTCCTGTCATCTTTACATGTGTGCTTTTTTGGGGGAATAGACCATTGGTGATAAAATGAGGTAGAATTCTGCAATTCTGGAATTGAACCTCTTTCCTAACTCTCCTTTCGGAGTATCCTTCTTTGTTTCACATTCCGTTTCATGAGAGAAAACCACAACACCAAACCCAGTATAATCCCACAAGTGGGGTATGGGGAGGGTAGTGTGTGCGTAGACTTTAACCATATCTTGAGATGGTAGAGAAACTGTTTCTGATAGACCCTTGGCTCAAGGAGAGATGAAAAGAAAGCAGTAGCAACAAGTAGTAACAATAACAAGATAATAAGAAAACGAAGCAAAAGAAACAAGATGTAGTAATAGAAATCTAACAATAATAGAATACAAGAATGCTCCACTATCTACTAACCCTCTACACAAAATTTGTTGTGATGAGCAAGTTGCTTTCTCTGTGTTTATCAGTCTATTTATTGTTGCCGACACTTGACTTTCCCTATGTCCTCTCTTTTACCAATGTTCTGTTTGTATATGGTTATACAGATATAGATGTCGATTATATCTATTACGCAACCTGGCAGAACTGGGATTTAAAGAACCAACACCAATCCAAAGACAGGCTATTCCAGTCCTCTTATCTGTATGATTTTCCTTGATTCCGCCACTGTTATATATCTTTCTTGTTTTTCCTTTAACAGTCTTTTATCGTGTTTGACTTACATAAGGGACGGGAATGCTTTGCTTGTGCACCTACCGGTTCTGGAAAAACATTTGCTTTTGTCTTTCCAATACTTGTGAAACTCAAGGTATATATATTGGCATTGTTACGATATTTCGTGATCAATATCATTTTCTTTGAGAAGTTGTCGGACATCTGACAGCCATCTTTCTTCATCAGGATACTTCAAACGATGGTGTCCGAGCTGTAATTCTTTCCCCTACAAAAGAGTTAGCTGCTCAGACTACAAGAGAATGCAGAAAGTTGGCTAAAGGGAAGAAGTTCTACATCAGGTTGATGACTAAAAAGCTCGCTAAAAGTGGAGACTTTTCTAAACTGCGATGTGATATACTCATCTCGACACCATTGCGCTTACAGTTTGCTATCCGCAAAGGAAAGCTTGATTTAAGTAGGTATGTTCCTCTTTGATAAAAAAGTAGGTATGTTCCTTATTTTCTAGTGATCAAACTCTCATGTGCTAGTGTTGGCATTTCAAAGTTTAATCTTCTTGATATTAGATCAGTCTGGAGTTCTGTTAAATAAGATTCTAGAAGGCGATGAAATGGTAGATCCCAGGATGAATGCATATTGAACTGTAATTCATAATAAAAACCAATTGGTGAAGCTCAGGGTCTAGTGTAGATATACAAGGATTTCAAAGATTTTCTCTTTGTTTTATTACTATATTTGCACAATCACACTGAGCTTTGAATATTTGCATGCTGAATTAGATGTAGAGGAGTATATGCCTCGGCGATTTACTGTGTAGACGTATAAAATGTTGCTATTAGATTTTGGTGCGAAATATAGTCCTTTTTTAATCAGCATTAGTATGCCTTTTCACCAACTCCTTTTGGGTGCAGGGTTGAATTTCTTGTCTTAGATGAATCCGATAAGCTTTTTGAGCCTGGCTTGCTAGAGCAGGTTGATTTTGTGGTGAACGCATGCACAAATCCTTCAATTCTTCGGTCGTTGTTCAGTGCTACTTTACCTGATATAGTTGAAGACAGAGCGCGTACAATAATGCATGATGCGGTTCGAGTCATTATTGGTAGGAAGTAAGTACTATTACACCTTTGGCAGATGTATTTTAAAACTGCAGTGAAGTGAACAGTTATTTTGGGCTGTTTGTACAAATTTTTCTGTTGTTTCTTGGTGAAGAAGAAGAAAAATCGTCTGCCTCTCCCGTCCTTTCTCTCCTATTTCTCTCTGTGTTGGCGAATGCTTACTTGGCTGCTTTACATTTCTGCAGAAATTCTGCTTCCGAAACAATAAAGCAAAAGTTGGTATTCGTAGGGAGTGAAGAAGGAAAACTTCTAGCTCTTCGTCAAAGCTTTGCAGAGGTAGGATCCTCATTTGCTTAGTTATCTGAATTGGTTGTATCCCTCTTTTGCAGTGATTGAAGGTTGCCTCCACCATAATTATAACTTGCACAACAAAATTTACATCAGTGATTTGCATATGGATATTACATTTGCTGTCTAATTATCACATTTGAAGTACTCTAGTATATTGTGCGTTCTTTATGTGCCTCTCAGTCTTTTCATGATTTTCCCCCCTGCTAATTTGATTATTACATTCCCAGAAGATGGGCACTAGCTGACACGTCTTGGTTTGCAGCCATAGTTTTGCTGAATATTTTGAGGATCTCAATGTTTGATGATTTCTACATTTTTCTTTCTTTTTCCTCACATTATATGAAACTCTTGTTTTCCTTGCTGCTTTTAGATTACCATTTTGCTACCATCTACTGTTATGTAAGCGAATCATTTTCATTTGATAGGAAAAGGAGTATTACTACCTTGAAGGAATAACATCCCTGTATACACGAGTTATGCACAAAAAAGGCCTAAAAATTATATTGCTTGAAACAAAGTTCATCCAGTTGTCTATATGATGTGGTATGCTATGTCAGCTCAAAAAACTTATCTATACTATATTAAGAGCACAAAGCCCCTTAGCGAAATGTCGTTCGCCTTTTTAATCCTTTAATAATGAATTTCACACTAGACAAAATAGTCATTTAATTATTTTCCTAATTCTTAGGACTCCGAAATCAACTAAATTTTATTTATTGAACCCTTCCATATTTGAATTAGGTAAGAAATCCTGATATTTGAAAAATTAAATTCTATTTAGATTATAACACTTCAATTGGAATAAACACATAAAATTGAGATTACACTGGTTTTTTTTTTTTTTTTTTTTGGGGGGGGGGGGGGGG